>JBAHVQ010061230.1:0-28103 GCA_036872915.1 Nanipora kamurai | reverse complement strand
CAAGACTACACTAACCTGGACGATCAACTTCCACTAACATGTCATGATTCTCCCAGGTTCAAACCATTTACTTTATGAATGAATTATTATGAATTATTAATGAGTTTTAGCTCATATCTTGAGTTATCAAGATGACATTATTGTTCGGAGTTTGTTTTTTCCTTTATTTCCTTAAGTTGTCGGCTGGTTCTGGATTTTGGTCAATGTAATGTTATCCGGAAACTGCGCGATGAAGAGGTTTCGTGAATTTCGATGGCAAATGTTGAGTTAAGAAGAGAGATATTGAAGACCCTTTTTTAGACACGTGTCAAATACTTTAACATTTGAATTATTAAACTAATTTGTTAAAAAAAATGGAAGGTAATGTCCATACTTCCAACGTGTTATATGAAAAATGCTACGCTTGACCCAGCTCTGATTTAGCGGGCTTCATACATAGCTTAGAGTACTGATACATGACTAATGTTACAAAAACTGGAAAACCCTTGGAATTTAAATTTAAAATTAAATTTAAATTTAAATTAGATTTAAATTTAAATTAATTAAATTTAAATTAATTAAATTAATTAAATTAAATTTAAAATTTGAATTTAGCGGGCTTCATACATAGCTTAGAGTACTGATACATGACTAACATTACAAAAACTGGAAAACCCTTGGAATAAAATAAATGCTTTTCATTTATTTAGTCAAAATCGCCTGTAGTGGATTAGTAGAAGTAGTTCTGGTTTATTTCAGCAATGAAAACGTCATTTCTCTCCACTTTTCTTAACATTTCAGCGACATGGAGAGTGCATTGGGTATGCTCGAGACAATGAGGTTTGTGGAATTTCTAGACGATAAAGTACTGTAGGATACACAGTCTAGAAAGGAAATTACAATCCCAGGTGGCCTTTTCATGAATTGAACAGCTTTTTCCCTGGATAACAGAGATTTGATATTATCTACAGGGAGAATGGTTTAGAACCAAGCCTGGACACATACATCGCTTTGCTGACTGCATACAGTGAAATAGGGGATCTTGAAAATATAAGGAAGGTTAGTAGTTGGTTTGGCTCGACTGGGAAAGTTTTTTTTTAACATACTTAAATGAAATGTAGGCAATAATAATAGAAGTTTTACTGACCTTGGAAAGTGCTTGTGGTATGGCTGCTTGGTGTGTTTGTCAGATGTGCGCATGCTCCCCAAGCTTAAACTCAGAAAAATTTCTGTGCCCCTGACGGGAATAATTAAACCCGCGGCCTTCTAATCGCTGTTGAAATTCCCATCAGGTGCGCAGGAAATGTTCCTGAATTTAAGCATAGGCCACTTGGAATAGAGTAAAAGCCTGGGGCGAGAAACTGTTATGGGAGGACTATGAATCTTCCGTCTGCTAAAATCGCTTCCAAATTGCGATCGTCCAATTACTTTACGATCTTACGTTAATAGCTTCGTGTCTGTTAACCATGACATGTTTCTCAAGGTTAAAGTTCACGTTTCCTTGCCCCCCAAATAATAACTCTCCCCAGGCTTTTACTCCTTTCCAAAGTGGCCTGTTTTTTTTTTTTCAGACCTGTCATACGCTAAGATTATGTGCAGCCTCGAGGTGCACACGTCAAACGTTATAGTGACGCGTGTCCCTTTAGTGATGTTGTTATGTTGCCGTTGCTGTATCGACCCTTTTAATAAGTGCACATTAGCGCATTTTTCCCGTGTTTGATCTCCCGCAAATTGAAAGGAAATCATCAGAATTCAAAAGGAAAATTTGACGTCAAGCACGGGAAACTAGGCTAGTTTGCACTTATTAGAACGGTGTATGTACGGGTACTCCACTCGGACTTTCCGCTACTGGGAGAATAGGGGAGATCGATTCCTCGTGAAAAAGAGAGCTATCCCGCACGGTTAGATAAGGATTAGCATCTCCTCAGAAGTTTCGGGAAAACAAGTCAGATGATTTTCGTCAGATTATCCAAGTGTCTATTGCACTCTATAAAGTGAATGTTTTGACTGCGACAAAAAACACGTAGACCTGCCGAAGCGTATAACGATAAACGAGAGACTTGGGGCAAGTGTACATAGTACGAATCTCGCCGTAAAGTCTGCTTGAAACAAGTCATGTCTGTTTAAAAATCATGGCGGGAACCCTGCCACTACTTACCCAATACACGTTTCCCCAAGATAAAAAATAATCAGCGTGAAAGCGAGGCTGTGGTAAGTACACGGCTCCAGGCCGTGTTCCCGCCACATTTGTTTAGGAAAGAAGATGGCCGATAACTTCAGAACTATGAAACTGAAATACATCATGAACGTATGTTGTTAGAAATTAACTAAGCTTTTTATTTGATATATATTTTATGTTTCTGTTTTTCTTGTAACTTTTTAACACGAACAAATTACCCGAGCCGTTGCATTCGAAAATGATAACAATGTAAAATTGGCTTTTCTCAAGACCCAAGTGTTGTAGAATTTCAAATTTTTCTTTTTAAACACTCAACGCACCACGTTAAACAATATATCAAACTCAAGCTATTGGAAACAGTGTAGACATTTCAAATTTTTAGCCAGATGAAAAGTATATTAAAAACAAGAAAACATCTGCCATTTTGGTCTTGGTGAATTATATACCAAGGATAAAATCGTGGTGATGACTGTGTAGTCGAAAACGTTTGATTTTATTAAGAACATTTTAAACTTATTCCTGTGTATAGTTTTTATCGGATTATAACAGGATATATATATATATATATATATATATATATATACACACACATATATATGCTCGTGAACGTTTTGGTTTACGAAATACAAAGAGGGCTCAATACCAAACAGATAGAGCAAGTGTTCGTAAAAGATGGTTTTAGAATTTGGATCCCTTACCATTGGTTTTGTCAGGTTAACTTAGTTATCTGGCGCGGCCAAAGGAAAAATCGTACAGCGTTATTTAATTTTAACTTAAAGCCTGGTGTTCCATATAATCGTAAGGATCTCCGTTTGAAGAAGTTGTTTGCAGAATGCATGATAACATTAGACATCAAGCTTCTTAATAGAGAATTATCTTTGAAATATTTGCTCTGCAGAACTATGCTTGTTGGTGATATTATTTTTGTCTTAAGTCTCACTAATGGAAGGTTTCTATTCAATCCTTTGAAAGTCAGATGACAAAGAAACGGCGGCCATGTTGGTGCCAAATACAACAGCAGTTAATGAGACTCTTTTGTTAAAGTTTCACCAACATGGCCTCCGTGACGTCAAGTGCGAACCTTGAATATGGTTTGAACAATTTTGAACGAAAAATTGAAGGAAAGCAAATGTAAATAGAAAACAAGACCAACGTGTCCCCTTAAGATCATAGTTAAGAACCACGAGAGTATTATTTGTTGAACATAAAGTCAGTTCATGTGGGAGTTTGGTATATATCAGACGACTAGCAAACGTTCGTCAAGCTCGTTTACTCAGAAAAACGATTTCTGAGCCCTACACCGAAATCGAACCCGCAACCTTCCGATGACCGATGAGACGCTGCAACCGTTGAGCTATCAAGAGTCTGATGGTGAGCTCTCAGGTGCAGGTTCGTCGTATGTACTGCCTAAGCGGAAGTCCCAATATGATAATAATGATTGAAATATTATTTTGCTGAACATAAAGTCGGTTCATGTGGGAGGTTGAAGGGAGGATTAATGCTCAGCAAATAATATTTCAACCATTATTATTATCATATTGTGACTTCCGCTTAGGCAGTACATATGACGAACCTGCAACTTAGCTCACCATCTTGGTAGCTCGATGGTTAAAGCGTCTCACTGGTCATCAGAAGGTTGCGGGTTCGATTCCTGTCTAGGGCTCAGAAATCGTTTTTCTTAGTAAACGAGCTTGTCGGACGTCCGTTGGTCACCAACCATAATAATGTTATAATTTTTGTGTTTCATAGTAAGTTAACTTACCTTGTTTCTAAAGGTTCTGGGCGAGTTTACAGCTAAGAAGGGTATGTGTCCTGCAAGTGTCTTGATGGCTGTCGTGGAAGCCTTAGCAAGGACGGAGCATTACTCTGTGATACCAGAGGTAGGTATTGGTTCGGTAAATGGAGACTTAGCTTAGGTTCTAAAAGAGAAACAAAGAACACAGAAGGTGTCGTCGCGTTGCCGTAGTAAACAAGGTAGACTCGAAAGGCTTCAAAAATATCATATGATATTGGAAGATTGGTTAAAAATTCTTAAAAATTTAAAGGCGTTTATTTCAAGTAAAGAGTAATATCTTTAGCAAAATGTGACGAACTTTAGAAACGCATAATGAGCAACCAGAGGAAGAAAATTATATTTTATATTTGCTTTTCTTACTTGTTGAAGATAAAAACACACATCGGTAAAACATCCCGAGTTCTACCATGCCTTAATTTTTGATGCCATAATTTTCGGGTGCCTGTGGTTTCCCCCAAATTATACTGGACTGATCACCTTAATGCTTCCAATAACACATAAAACATATTAGAATACAACAGAATAGGTCGGTGGGCTAATATAAAATTCCTCTAATATAACTTCCTCGCAGTGCCAAAATTCTCCGTTGCCATTCCTTAAGAAAACTCTTACTTGCTTATTTACCTTACTTTATTAACTGTCGATCCATCAGGTACAGACCAATTGCATAAATACCACGATGCATCATTATACACGCATAGCTTCAACTTCATTCCGTTGAAAGCACCAAAAGCTCGGCACAATGACTGAACACGAATTGAATTCAAAAGAATGAATTTGAGGCTGTACGTGTATAATGATGCATTGTCGTATTGATGCAACTGGTCTTTACATGAATTCAAATTGGAAGTTAAAAATACACTACAATACTTAAGACCTAAACCAAATTAAACCTGGTTTTCATGAATGCCGTATCTCCCAAAATAAATATACAAATACGATCAGTAAACTTAATAAATACAATTATCATATGGGAAAGTTGTAACAGCCGTAAGAATTTTGACCAATTAGGTATATTTGTTGTTTCATCAGGTAAACTGTTCCAGAAAACTGCACCACGATAGCGGAAAATCTTTTTGCCGTAGTTCTTTTGTTCGTAATTTATACTATACTCTACACAAGTTTTTGATATGTCGCATTACTTGGTTATAGCTAGCATACTAAGCATTTTCGCGACGGACCGAGGAATTTGGTTTAACCATTGATTACAGTACACTTCGTTTCCACGATCACTTTTAGAATCTGTTTAGTATATTTAGTCTAAAATAGAATATGATAATAAAAATAGTAATAAATATAAATGTTACAGCTTCTATTAGATATTCAATAGTTTAAAGTATTCATTATTTCCATGATAGATTCTGAAAGAAATGAATACAAACCAGTCTGTTTTTAACAGCGGTAAGTTCTCATGCACATGTTGTTGGGGGTTAGAAACAACTTACTGAAACACGCTGCTACGGTTTGGTGATGGGAAGGGGGAAATTGTGGGATATTCTGCTGATTCTATGTGTGCTACAGTTTACTGTGATTTCTGTACACAACCCCCACTTTTAATTTTAAGCACCTCCGGGAGTGCAATTGAGGATGGGGCTAATTAGTTAATTTATCAAAGTTAAATTGAGATTTAATAGAGAAATTATGAAAATAAAGTTTTTCTTTATCTAATGCAGAGCTGATAAATGTATTGAAGAACTTGATATCTCGTGGCCTCCACGAGAATGCGCTGGAGTTACTGAAGGTTATTCCAAGAAATCACATGGTTAATAGCGAACGACTGTCGGTACCCGAGGTGGAATTTATGAGACAACTTGTGTTGTCCATCCAGGTATGACATTTGTATGATGCTTTACAGAAAATTTAAATGAATCACTTCAGTTCTCAAGCGATATATTCCTTCTCTTTGAAGGATCACAAGACACTGATTTGGATGTTAAAGAAGATGGATGATTCTAAGATTTTAAAAAATCCTTATGAACTCTCGTTGAACTTTAGCTTTGGAAAACATGATCGAGGTACAACAGTAGATCTAGAAACGTAAAAGCAAAACTGTCTCCATTTTGGCTGGCTAAGAGTACTGCAAATATTTCAAATACTAGTACAAGGTGCTAAAATACTTCTAGTTTACTTACTGTTTGATTTGTGTTTGGAATTATTTATTGAATCAATTGGATTGTTGGGTTATACCACTAACCGTTGGATCGAAGCAAACGAAATACGTACCCACAGACACAGCTGACTGTAGTAATAATAAAAATGTGTTATTTGTTTGAGCTTTTACCTTTGTAGTATCAACAAAAAATCATTCGGTCTCTTGTGTAATTTGGGATTAATGCAAGCTCGTGAGATTTTGAATTGATTTGATAATACTCGATTAACGACTTTTGAGGAGTTTGATACATCTTCTCGAGTTTTCTATATGTCTTCACAAACGAACCGTTATTTTAGGATAAAATTCTAGGCAAATTTGGCTTAATTTATGCAAATGCTCGATCGTGATATCAAAACACATCTCTGTTATGATTTTTCTTTGTGTTATTTTGAGGATCAGTTATCAAAGATACGACTAAAAATAGTTCCAATTATTCAGTCAATGTGTCTAAATAACGAGTTAAAAACTTTTGGGTATTTGGTGGTGTCATTTTTAGATACCACTCTTAAGTTGTAGTTTGATTTTCATATTCTTATGGGTTTTTCTTTTATGTCATTTAAACGTTTTTAATTTTCTTTATTTTTCAGGTTTATCTTTAGCAATAATAGATGTCATGACGAAAAAAGTAAGTCATATTTCATGTTGATTAACATGGAATTAGTATTTTGATTGATTTACCGAGACCTAACGGCTTGGAGTCCAAGTCATCCTGACGTGTCATCCTGACGTATATTTTCTAAGACTTTAACATGAAATTGTTTAACAGGCAAGTAAGCAAGCAAGCAAGCAAGCAAGCAAGCAAGCAAGCAAGCAAGCAAGCAAACAAACAAACAAACAAACAAACAAACAAACGTTTTAAACCGCGTGAAACATTGAATCTTCCTGAAATGCTTCAAAGCGGTTATGTCTACACATCCATGGGCTAAGTAATCGTTTGAAAAAAAGACTTATAGTAGTATTAGTAACTTATTATCACCTCGATGATATGTTTCTAATATTTAAACCGAGATTTCTGTTACGTTTCCGAAGTATGTATTGGGAAAAAAAACTGAGCTTGCAGCGTATTTCCTAGTAGCTTCAAGTTCATTTGTTAATAAGAACTCCATAGTCTTTCGACAACACAGTGTGTTAAATGAAACGTAGCGTTAGTTTCCAAAATATTTATAAGTTATTTATGTCATGTGGAACACGTCAAGTTTTTTTCAGTTTAATTTGGAACCGAGCGCGAACCATACCGGACAAGTAGAGGAAACTCTACTTGGCCCGGCAGCGATTCGAACCCGCGACCTTTGGTTTACTAGTGCGACGCTCTACCAACTGAGCTACAGGTCAAGTTGGGAGCTGGTCGCGAAGTGATCTTACTTGGGCTCTTGATATTTCGAAACATATACTAGTTTCGTCAAAACAATGACCGAAACCATAGTTAGTTCAACAATCGTGTTCATTCGTGACGATAATTGTACTGCATTTTTCAACCAACAATGCAGTGACAACCGAGCAGATTTTTACGTTTGGAACTCGCTGATAGTTTCTCTTTTATAGGGATTGCCAATTAGACCTCACTATTTTTATCCAATGATGGTAGATTGCGTTAAGAATAATGATGGCAAAGGTATATATGGTTTACTGTCGATTCATCATATGGCTATCCCTTGGGCTGGCTAAACACAGTTTTATTGCTATCCGATTCGTTCACGAGTTGGTTAATGTCCTGGACACTAGCTCCCCTGGGGGAGTTGGGAGGCAGGCGCCTCCCTGACGGTTCTGAATCTGGCTTCGAATTCTGATAATTGGAGTTTTAATTTTTAATGAACAGGTGCCATTGAAACGCTCTCATTCATACGGCAGAGGAATCTTCGGTTGGACAATAATCTGTAAGGATTTATGAATTTTTAGATATTCTCAATATTGACATTTAGGTAAATGTTGTTATCAATACATGTATGCTGTCTCCTGTCCGATTTTACTGTTATAGTTTGTGACTAGTGTACTGTTAGTACCAGTGTACTGTGATCGATGCAGGTGCTAAGTTAATAACTTCTCTTTGTTCGTTGTCGACGCAAGATGACAGACGAACGGGGAAAAGAATGACAGACGAAGAGACAGACTGACTGGAAAGACAGATTGACAGGCAGATAAGCAGATAGACAAACAGACAGATAGGCAGACAAACAGACAGACAGTTTAACAAACAAACAAATGAACAGATTCATAGATAAATAGGCTGATTCGCTGATCCACAGATAGATAGACCGACCGGTAGGTAGGCAGACAGAAAGACAGATGAATAGACAGACACACAGACAGATGGATAGATGAATGGGCGGAATGACGGATAGATGGAAGGACATGGATATATAGCTATGTAAAAATATAGGATGCTGCGTAAGCAGTATATATAATAGCGTAGAAAGAAGAGGTAGGTAGACTACCGAATTTATGTAGAAAAATTCTGAGATTTCGAGCAAGGCCTTTCTCCAGAGAGTGAAACGTTTCACTCTTGGAAGAAGGGCCTTTTCTAGAAACGTCAGAATTTTTTCTACGTAAATTCGGCAGTCTAGCAACCTCTTAACTTTCTACGCTGGATAGATACATAGACTGATCTAGACTTACTTTTCTGAAGCCAGGGTTGCTCTAATTTTGTTTATTTTAGAATCCACTATGGAAAGAAAGCTCTGAAGTGGGAAAATGAAAGTCCTCATGATTTGATTAGATCACTGCAGGTTCGAATTAATCAGTAGATAACCTGAAAGAATTTAGTTTAGTTTAAACTATAATTATTTTGTATGAAAAAGTGGCTGCTTGTGATCGTTTCTAGGGTCTTGGAGAAGATTCGCTGTCCTACCAGAGCAAGCTTACAGCTTTACACCTTTTCACTGATAGACTAACGTTGGATGACATCAAAAAGTTAAGTACGTGCGATGTTAGTTATTTTCTGGAAGTGTATACACACGCTCAGATCGGGTACGTACCTGGTAACTGGATTACCATTTGCGCGATACCTTGACTTTATTGGCATTTTAACGAGTTTATGTGGATTTTATGGGAATTGTTTAAGTCCATCAATTCCTTGAGCTACGATTTACAAGCGAAGTTATTCAAGCGCTGCTATTCTCTGGGAAGAATCCTGTCATGCAAAGAAAGTGAATTACAAAACGAAATGTGCTGGTGATTTTTGACAGAAGCAGAATCACCTCAAACATTTGCCATTCTGTGAAGTTTGCAAAACTTTTCATATTGGAAAACATTTGTAGCTAAACTATAAATCGTTTGTGGTACACCACGTATTATTTTACTGCTAAGCTTTCGACCTGTTGACTCAGGACTTCATCAGAGCAATTACCAACGGCCCGTTGGCTGACGCCATAATTACGCAACACCTAATTAAAAATCACGCAAGACGTTTAAGGATTGAACATTTGTAGCTATTGCATAGAGGCAGAGTGCTGCGTCGGCAGTATAGAATGGCTTGTAGAAAACCAAATGGCATGGGGAAACTGCTGGAACTTAGAGTCTAGAAAAACTGACGTTTCGAAGGAAGGCCTTCGCTCGAAATGTCTGTTTTTCTGGACCTAAGTTCCGGCAGTTTCCGAACCCTTTTAGTTTTCTACATTTGTAAAATTTAGCTATTCTGGCGCAGGAATGTCAACATGATCGAAAACAATAAGATGCCGATCACTGAAGCTTGGTTTTCTTTTGTTTTATTTGCTCCCCTGGGCAGTTTGCCCTCCAGAATAACTAATTTCGTACCACGTGTCGCTTTCCCGATTTTTATTCATTTGTTCACCCATTCTCACTCCATTGTACTATTTCATTGGTTAATTGCACTATTTGAATTTTTTTTCGATATTGAAGTTGAATCATCGAGTGGGAATGCTGTGGAAGAAGAAGGGCTTATTCCATGCCTTGAACTGCTCATCAAAAGGTAAGCATACCTGGATTTTAAGATTAGACCTGAAATGCATCAATCAAAATTGGGCCCCTGAAAGAAAAAGTGACGTTTCGAGCGAAGAGCCTTCGCTCGAAACGTCACTTTTTCGAAATCTAAGTTCCGGTAGTTTCCCAATCCTTTCGGTTTTCTATGAGTCGTTCAGTACTGCCGAGGCAACACTCTACTTTTATAAATTTGAGTTCTTTTTGTTTGAATAAATAAATGTAATTTGTTCTGTGGCCATATTTCAAACTTCGGTTAACATGGTGATCTTGTTTTGTAGAGATGACAGAACAGAAGATGCTGTTGAAGTGAGTGATTTGTACGTTTCCGCAAGAATAGATGGGAGAGGGAGGGAGGAATGGGTTAGTGGGCAGGAGGTTTTGGATGGATGAGTGTGTGTCGATAGGTAGGTGGATAGATAGGAGGGTGGATGAAGTGCTGGGTGGGTGAGTGTATGGACGACTGAGAGAGTGGGTGAGTGATTACTGGGTCATTATTTGCTTAGGTGGGTTCATAGCTGGTGACTGAGGCCGTGACATGAATGCGTAAATAAATGAATGAATACATAAAAGAATGGAAGGGGTATTAATGAATAATGTATGATGTGACAGAGCGAGAGGATAAGATGTGATAGATTAAAGTGATGAACAAGTAAATCTGTTTCATGAGTAGATTCATAAGTCCCATTATAACTAATGCTGAACCGTGGATCTGACGAGGTTGCATATTGATCACATCCGTGATCGTATTAGTCAAAAGTGAATGATGGTCTTCGTGTCGGGCTGGTGTTCCCAGGCAGTCTGCATTGCCACCCAGCTCTCTGTCTAGCCGAGTGCTTTTACCAGGTACTCGAATCTTGAAAAAAGATAATATTGACCTCCTTTCTTCGTTATTTATTCAGCTGTGAAAGCTGAATTACGTCGAAGAAATCCAAAGTATTGGTTTCCATCATTAATTTCACTAACTGCCTTTAACTTTACTATCTTTTCAACAAATCGTGTGTTGCGGTCGCTGTCTGTCATTTAGTGGACTTGCCCCAAGTCTCTCGTCAAGTCAAACAAGCGGGTTGGAGGCGAGGAAGAAAACGAGAGACTTGTAAAACTTGCAGGCAGGTGACTATGAACAGGGCGTTGCCGGTCACTTTTTTTGACCGGAGATGTGTCTGGGTATGATCGTATAGTCGTTAGTCAAAAACTAATTAAATTTCATTCCAACGACCGCCATGTTATGGACGGCGAAAAAACTCGTCGTTTGTAGTTTAAAAACAAATGTTGTTTATTAACCACTTAATTATAAGTTCCACAGGTTAAAGCACAGGATGTGAAATTTTTGCCGTTAGAAACATAAAATGAAACACAACGGCCGAAAATAAACATATTGAAACTTGACATTTGAATCAAAATAAGACAACAAGGTGAACGGTAATATTTCAAATTTATTACAAAATCATCGTCAGACTAGTCATAGGCCTGACAATAAACATCTGGAAACTGAAAGTTCGAGTCAAAACAAGAGAACAGTGTTGTCTTGTTCAGACTCAAACATTAAGTTTTAAGATGTTTATTTTCGGACGTTGTAATGAAATTGAATTAATTAGTTTTTGGCTGACGATTATACGATCACACCTCGGACACACCCCAGGTCGCAAAAGTGATCGGTAACGCCCGGTTCAGACTTGCCCGCCTGCACTTTTTACAAGTACCTCGTTTTCTTCCTCGCCTCCAACCCGGGTGTTTGAGTCGCGCGCGTAGCAAACTTGGACAAACGGTAGACTTGGAGCAAGTGTAGTCATTTGGCGGTTGGTTCTTGTACTTTGCATTAACTAAGCAGCCGGCACACATTTTAACCTACGCAAAATCCTGTTGGCTTTTTGGGTTTCTCTTTGTTGAAAGATAAATATATTGCCAAGATAATGTTCAAGGTCATTTTGTTTCAGGCCATTCTATTCGCCGAAAAAAAGGGTCTTGACGTTCGTAAGTATCGTAACATTTGAATCACTAAGTTTCGTAAATAAAGTAAACAACAGTGCCCGGTTGTTCAAAGACCGATTACCGCTAATCCTGGGAATAAAATTTAATCGGCTGTTTTGTTCGGCGTGTTCTGATTGGTAATTTTGATTGAAACTTTCTACAATCTTTGACAAAATTGTTGGCACGAACATGCATGTTAACCAGTTCCGCACCCCACTACTCCTCTCTTCCCCCCTCTCCCCTTTCAATGTTGTGTGCTACCTAAGTGACGTGTTTACAGCGTAGTGCTACACATTGTAACTTTATTGTCATATAGGAAACAACATTGAAACGGGGGAAGGGGGGAAAGGGGAGACGAAATGTCCGATTTCCTAGCAATGTAATATTTGAAAACAACTTTACACTGTCGTGCCAACTATTTTTGTCAACGATTGTATGAGAAAACCTTTCTATATTTGAATGATATCTAAACAGAAAACTTTGAACATCCTTTTCTACGTCAGGAGTGTTTCATCCACAAAGTTTTCAGTAATCCTGGATTAACGTAATCGCCCGTTGAACAACCATGCCCAGTATTTATTTGATATCTGAACAAGAAAGTTTAAATATCCTTTCCTACATTAGGAGTGTTTCATCCACAAAGTTTTCACTAATCCTGGATTAACGTAATCGCCTTTTGAACAACCCGGCCCAGTGTGTATAAAGGAGAAGGCTAGACCATTAAAACATAATGATTATTCTGTAGAAATCTTGTTGTGCGAAAGGTAATTTGTAAAGAATATTAATGAAGCATGAGTAGGGTAGCCTTTTTTTGGCATGCGCTGAATAGTTTTCCCATGTCACTGAAATATTTTTCTTTTCTCAGAAAATTGTGTTCACACACTTGTAAACCGGGTTTCGAGGACTCGGAACGCTTCCCGTAAACTAGTGAGTTTTATGGAAACTCTGTTTGCGAAGGTAAGCACTTTAGTTACGTTCCATTCTCGATGAAGTCAAAGAAAGAAAGTAGAATGGGTTTTCGTACGTGGGCAAAATTCCAAAATTATTACCACTAATCCACGTTACCATCAATCTGGAGGCGTGGCATATCAAAAGCACCCCAGCTCCATTGAATTGCGATGATGATAGTTTATTACCGGATGCCTATTTGCATCTCATTAATAGATAGCGTCATCATTGGTTCTCTAAGGATAGAAATAGAGACCTCATGCTCAGATCAATCAGCCCTGATGAAGACACTAGACAGGAGTGTCGAAACGTTTGGACGTGAACGGTAGTTTTGTAAGCTACGTTAAAAACTTCTCAAGCTAGAGTAGCCCGAAACCATGTCTGATTATTCTCCTCACTGCGTGGGGAAGTTGTTCACAATGTTTTCGTACTTTAAAAACTTTTGCTGGCTCCTAGAGCTTTTAACTGGCAACTAATAAACCCACGCTGATTCGAGTATAAATATTTTCTCGGGATGGATTATAAAATTACATGAAAGGACAATCGAAAGTTATAGCTTTCACTTATAATAGATCGCATTTCATTTAATCTAGTGCGAATGCATTACTTTTTTTGAATATACCCTTCACTTCGTTGGCGTCCCCACCTTTATAATTACAGAACTCGTAATCAAGCTATCGGCAACAGCCTCCGTAGCTCAGTTATGGAGGACTGCCCTTGATGCGCAGTGTCATTCGGTCAATTACTGTAGCAGGCCCAGGAGTTGCATTTTATGCAACTTCATCTGTTGGGATGTCAAAGTGTATAATTCTGGCACTCAAAAATTAGCTTTCGCTGAAAGATTATTTCACTCGAGTCCACTCGGCACTCGATCCAGGACTACAGGAGCTGCGCTGAGACTACGCAGATCGTACTTGAGCAGCTTGAATTTTCATGGATTTAATTTAAAATGTGGTTGGCTGGTTGCCATTTCCATACAATTATATAAAAGTAGAGTGCTACGTAGGCAGTTTTGAACGACTTGTACTAGACCAGCGTTTCGAGCGAAGACCCTTCGTCGGAGTGAAACGTTTCATTCCGACGAAAGGCCTTCACTCGAAAGGTTTTCTCGGACGAAAGGCCTTCGTTCGAAATGTCAGTTTTTCTAGGTCTAATTTCCGGCAGTTTCCCAACCTTCTTGGTTTTTTACATGCCATTTCCGTAGGCTAGCATATTGCCTGGCTTTCTTTTTTAGTCGAAAAATGCTTTGTCTTTCCACTGCCGTAAACCGACCTACCTTTCATTGTCGTTAAGTTTTGTTGCGTTTTCTTTCTAGAATATCAACGCGGGCTCAAAGGTTTTTTCACGCGTGTTGTCAGCTCTTAGTAAAGATGACACTACTGAAGAGTTCTTTGAGGTAAGGTATGGTCTTGGTCGGTGGCGAGGGGACATGAGGGCATGAAGACGAAGAAGGCAGGGGCAACAGAGGGACGAGGAAGTTAATGAGACATTGGGAAGAGAAAGATAAGTTCAAAAGCGTCAAAATAGACTGTAGTCCGAAGGTCAGAAGTGGAAGTGAAAAGGAAGGGACAGTGACAGTGTCGAAAAAGAGATCGGGGGTGGCGAAAGAAACGCGATAGATAAGAGAGCGGGAAGACCGAAGAAAAGAGAAATGGAAACAGGGAAAAATGGGGACATGAGAATGCTAGAATGGAATATATTAATACCTGTAGGTAAGTTAACATATTCATATTTTACCTCAATTTTAAATTGTCCAATGAAAAAACAGGATTTGTACCATGTGACGAGGTGAGTTTTCACTGTATCTCACCCCAGATGACCATTTAGCAGTGTGGAGTGAGATATAAACTATATCTCCCTCTGGAGCGGGTGATATAAAATATATCTCATGCCACGACATTTCGAGCACTACACGCGCGACCACACGCAGCTAAAAAAAGCAATAACAAAATGGCGGGAGCTGAGTCTGTTTCGTTTGAAGCAGACTCAGACGAAGAAATTGCTCGCATTTTGGAAAGTAAAGACTCTACAAGCACCATTATATCTTTTCAAACAAAATTTGTTTTGTTCAATCATGTTGTGGTGTCCATGTTTGAGTCATAAACAGAACGCACTCGTGTCTATCGCACGCATGTTAACATACACAGATGTCTGCATATTTGGGTTTTTTTTGGTATAATATATCATTCATAGACCCTCCGCTCGGGTGATTCGGCGAAATATTTCCTGAAGTGATATTTCCCGAGGGCGAAGCCCCGAGCGAAATATTATCACTGAGGGAAATATTTTGCCGAATCACCCGAGCGGAGGGTCTATGAATGATAAATATCGTGATTAGACTCATTCCAATGGTTGTACAACCTTCGTTCCTCTATTCATCAGCTGACTCAATGGTCGTCCTTCGTTTGTCGGTTGTCTTACCTAAATAGCATGAAAATCCCTTCGACCGGCTTGAAATTTTTCACACTTCTGGAAACGTTTAGGGTATTTGGATATAGTTGAACCTGCACAATCTGCTTTATCTTCAAAATAATCTGTAAGAACTAAAGAGTCCGTAGGCCTCTTGTTCGGTAGAAATTTATAGGACTAACTTGGTCTTGCATTGACGAGGGGAGTGAAAAATTGCCAGCAAATATTGAAAGTGAATATTCGCAATAGGGTGATTCTTCACGTTACGCAAGATAAGTTGGAAGCTTTTTTCCAGTTAGTAATATAATCAAAACATCTTTTGACTAAAGACTATTGATCTCCGCCTTTTGAGTATTTGCCATACGAGATAAATTGTTATCCGTAACAGTCTACTTTAGACCTTAAACACACATTTTCCAGTTTCGTCGAGAATTCTAACGTATGAAATCAACCAACCAGTACATATACTTTACAAACCTCCAATGATACATGTCTGTTGGTAGAAAATAAGGAACTTCAAGTAATTGGTAGTAGACTGCCGAATATATGTAGAAAAATTCTGACGTTTCGAGCAAAGGCCTTTCTTCAGAGAGTGAAACGTGCCAAGAACTCGTTTCGTTCTCTAAAAAAGGGCCTTTGCTCGAAATGCCAGAATTTTCCTCCATTTATTCGGCGGTCTTCCAACCTTTTAGTGTGAGAAGAGTGTTACTTTACTTTACTTTTAACTTTCTGCGGTGTTTTATAGACAACCTACACAGCATTCTACGTTTTTATAACTTAAATAACAACGGTTTTTGTAACACGGACGCACACCGTAAGTAAAGCCGGAGTTTTTTACGGCGAGAGAAGTCGGTGGCGTACAAGCAAGGACGGCAAATGAAGCGTTTTACCGTCCGTGTTTTATTTGAAAATGTAATCAAATAAGTCAGTTTTAACAAGTAGTTTTTTGTTTTAACAACATACATTTTATATTTATCCTTTCTGGAAGTGCATGCCTACTCCAGAAAGCATTTATTTTTCTTTTTCAACTAAAATACAAAGTCAAAATAACGTAGGCTTACACTGAAGTCCGGGAAAATCAACATTGAAAGACCAGGTATACATAAGTATCGCCCATTTCTATCCAGTCACTCACGGTTATCGCCGTCCGTGTTGTCAAAATCGTCGTTAGTTTAAGCTCCCTAAAGACAATGGGGGGACGGTTATTGCCCAAGGTTGTGATTGGGTGAAGGAACGCGAGTTCACACAACTACTGCACTTGATATTACGATCGTTTTTTGCTGATTTAACAGTGTCACGTTTGTTTAGTTTCTCCGTATTCTCAAAAAACATAACGTGGAACCAGATGCCTACAGCTACCGTGAAATACTAAAGGTTGGTGATAAGTAGAACACGAGGTGTACATTTTTGTTCCGATGCGCGTTCAGTGTGTCGAAGTACATGGAAAATAGTATATTAAGTGAAGTTTTCGAAGTGTGATAGAACAAAATAACGGACCAGATGTAATTTTTTTTTTCGTCTGAATCTCTCAAACTACAGTATAAGTTGAATGTTGGTGATGCCTATGCAAGTTCGATGGTCTTCGGTGTTTCACCGCTTATACTTTGTTTTACATCGGGATTTTAAGCGAGATTTTTTATTTGAACAGTTGTTCCACTAATGTTTTAACCCTGGGAATCAACATCCTCAAGAAATGTCCACTTGTTTTACAAATAATTCCCAATATCCCGTGTGCACAAAACATAGGAAAATCCGAACCAGTCTTTTTTATTTTATTTTGCCCAGTTAGTTACAGAGAAAATGTAGTCTTGAAAAAGACTTTTTTGTGGAAGTGACTGACATTGTGACGGCCTCAGCGGTGGTCAACTTCAGAGTCATCTGAAGAGTCTTTCTCAGGACTACGCTAACACCGACGGTCAACTTCCACGAACATCTAACGATTCTCTCAGGTTCAAACCATTTACTTTACAGAGACGATGTTGTCTTATGAATATTATATCATATTATTTATTTTATTTATTCATATTTATAAACGGCTGCCAGTTCAGCAAATAGTACAAAATTATCAAAAACATTAAAAGATTTTCGGACCATGTTACAAACATAAAAGAAGAACTAACAAAATCATTGTCCACAACACGACTATATCTCTAATTTGTAAAACAAGACTAGAAACTATTGATTTCCTAAAACTACTATGACTATAGGGAATATAACTATATATGCAAGAATATTTAAAAACAAGATAATGATTAAAATTCGTCGAGAACATTCATGTTCTCATCTAAAAATGTTGAAAGTTGTTTCTTTAAAATTACTTAACGTCATATCTGACTGTTTCAAATCAGTGGATAAGGAATTCCAGATCAGTCATATACCATCTGTATGATGTATCATATCATATATCACATATGATATACCATATATGATATATCTTATATCATATCATAGCGTATCATATAGCTTTATATTGCATCATAGCCTATCAATTTCATATATGATTCCTATGGACCAGTATAATTATTGACAGACAAGGAGTTCTCGTCTTTCCTCATCTATCAGTAGTTTTACTCGTCACTTTATCGCTTTATGTCATTATATTTCCTGTAATTTTTATAACTAGTTTCCTTCTCCTGATTATCCGTTCACGTTTGGTTTAGAAAATAATAAACACGATTAGTAAGCAAGCCTTTTTTTTCTTCCCAGAAATCATCAAACATGGGCAAGAAAGATGCAGCTGAGTTTGCATTTTCAAAAGTTACGGTAAGTAGAGCATTGTTCGTTAACAAATGGCTCAACGTCAAATTTTTTGTTGTATCTGATACCATCACATCCAGGTGATCTGGAAACACGAAAGTGGACTGGGACTAGTTGTCAAATAGAAATCCATTTCCCATTTAAGTTAGTTAATATCTCACAAAATATACCAGTTTCGTTTCTTATATTGGTAATGGAAATACCTTTCCCTTTATTCACTACTGACACAAAGTTTCAAATAGTTTCACCAAAGACACAGAATGTTACAACCGATTAAAGATATGAAATATCTTGCTGCTAGTCCCAGACCCTTTGCTTGCGGTCAGATTGTGTCCAGTTTCTTTGTGTTGGATGTAATATATCCTACACGAGATGGAGTGTTTCATCAGGATATCCAGACAGCGAGAAGTTTGTTTGTTTTTTGCAAACTTTGAGGTGTTTAGATATCTGATGAAATACGACTTTCGAGTGTATGATATTGCATCTCAAAAGAATCAGTATTTGAAGAGAAAATTGAGGTGAAAGTTGGCTTAATATATGTAATTTCCGCCTCAGATATCCAAACAACGCCTCGGTAGTGATTTCCTTTGTGTTTTTCTCATGAATTATTAATGAATTTGAGATTGCGTTGTATTAAAGTGTGTTACATTGTATTATATTGTATGGTTGTGTTACGTCATGTTGAGTTGTATTGTTTCCTGATGTCTCGTTTCGTTTTGTGGCGTCGCGTTTCGTGTGGTGATCTATGTCGTCTCATGTTGTGTTGGTCGTGTCGTCTTGTTCTGTGCTGTGGCGCGCTGCGTTACACTGTGCTGATTCATGTGGGTTTCATGTACCGAGGATACCTTAATGAAAAAACGATATCGCTTGTTTCCAGTCCGCGAATTTCATCCCACCAGTAGAACTTCAACACCTATCAGATCTAGACAGCACTGAGACATCTACCAGGGTTAAATATTCAAAATATCTACCAGGGTTAAATATTGTTTATTTTGATATTTTACAGGAAACCTTTCCCAACGATGAAGCTGCATTCTCATATCTTCTGTTGGCATATGCTAAAAATAATGTTGGTAACCTCGGATTTACAACTGACTTTAAGGTGAGCGGCACAAAGGAGATATTTTAACACGGATAAGTATTTCAAAATACCTCTGGTTAACATCTGTTTCAATTACACTTTCAGAATCGGGCTAAAATAACAACGCTCTTTGATCAGATGGTGGAGAAAGGGATAAAGTACGTCATACAACATGAGACAATTACGAAATCTCAGTAATACCTTTACAAAAATTTCACATATGAAATTGAAACATTTCCACATATGAAACACCTGGTTCACATATGGTTCATAATTTTACATATTTCACATCTAAAATTTTTAATTCGCATGTGAAAATTAATTTCCCATATGAAGTTTTCATTTCACATGTGGAATTGGAACGTTTCCACCTATGAAAGTCTGATTAATTCCTTCCTGTCCGTATAGGTCCTCAGTGACCTATGGAGACTTTAGTATTTAACTCTGGCTAACGTCAGACAATCTTACTAGTCAAGTGAAAGTCCTCGGACAGGAAAGATTTAACACGGGTTTAAAACATATCTCCATATCTCCTCAGTGACCTATTTAATGTTTTTAGTTTTTAACTCTGGCTAACGCCAGACGATTTTACAGGAAAGTTTTCCTCGTTTTTGGTTTTGGCTTTCGAACTTATACACTTGGCGCAATGCTATGTGTCATCTTACCGTCCGACTCCAGAAGACCTCAAGAATCACCGCATCTTGAAAAACATTAGGAATAACAACAACATTATTGTCCTCAGACCAGATAAACTTTCGTCCCGTTAACTCAGTGAAGCCTTGAAACAACGGGATTAAAACTTAGTTGTCGATAAATATGCATGGTATTCACCACAAATTGTACCGTATTTTCATCACCATGCAAACTTATGGCCCGTGTTTACACTGCCGATTATTACTGCGATTTTTCTCATCCTAATGCATGCAATCGAATGGATTCATTCACGAATGTACTGGACTATCTGTGCAAAGCTTCACGGTTCAGTACTTCTGCGAGCGAGTCCATTCGATCACATTCGTTAAGGCCCAAACACACCGAGGCCGATGCGGCAAAGCGACGCGACGCGATTTTTCAATTTTCAGAAACACATAAAAGTCTCCCCGATGTAAACTTTATTAAAATTTGACAAGGACATTATTTAGTGTTATATTCGGGCAGCAGTCAAAAATTTCGTTAAAGCGACGATTTTATTCCCTTCTGAATACTGAAAAATCGCGCTCGGCATGTTTGGGCCTTTAGAATGAAAAAAATCGCAGTACAAATCGCCATTGCAAACGAGCCTTATCACCGAATTAATTCAACAGAAAATGGAACATTGGTGACATCTTGATTTTATTGGCAAGTTCTCTACGAACTAGTTGATTACCTGATCGTGTTTTATAGTATTTCTTTTTAAATTTGCCGGTTGACCATGGTTACTGTGATTTACTTTCAGGCCGAATTTCAAATGGTGTTTTGTTTTAACCTTTCAGACCCTTCGACGCTGCAATATCGCATGCTATCATTGCACATATAACCAAAGGAAATATCGAGGTGGCTGATAAGATCAAGGCGTGAGTGAATCTAGTTATATCTGTGAATACTTTCACGTCAGTGGTCGGAAACTCTACAAATTACAATACTGGGACTAGACTCTGGCATTCAAATTATTCATTTTATAGACGTAGGGTTTTTTTTATTGAACTCTGCTAAAAGCATAACCTCTATGTTCATTTGTATAAATTATACAGGCTAAAAATTTTTTAATACAAAGTTAAAACCGAACGGTTTCGTTAGGTACACCCTAAAAATGACTTAATGTCGAAAACATTCGGGTGTTTTTTCTCTTATTAAATTTTTTTTTCTGTACCTTTATAGATTTTATTAAAGCGAACATTATGAAAATCTTTAAAATTAATTCATTTGGGATGAATAAATGATTAAATTATGAAATTATGAATTATAATTATGAAATATATGACTGATTCTAGCCATTGGTGACAGTACGTACGAGAGGCATCCTATGCATTTTGATAAATACATATATGGCGAACGAAATTTTCAAGTACCTGAATGACATATCATAAGACCCAATTGGGACCAGCTGCTAAAAATTGTAACTCTAGACGCCTCCAGCTGGGAATGGAACCCGCGATCTAGCGAATCTTGTGAAATGCATTACCATCCATATTATCCAGAAACGTGACCATGCTCATCGGGAACGGCCTTCATAGCTCGGTTGGCAGAGCACTTAACTAGATCCGCAGGGTCGCAGGATCGATTCGCAGCCGGAGGCCCCAGAGTTGCGATTTTTTGCAACTGGTCCCGGTTGGGTCTTAAAACATGTCCGACACTCAAAAATGTCCTTCACCATATGTCATTATGATTTTCATGTTATCATCTTATACATTTGGCTTGGTTAGGTCTGCTTTTGGGGTGAAGAAAAATTATGAATAAGTTCTAACGAAGGCCATGATATATATCCTGAGCATGACCCCGGTAACTACTCTATCCCTAAGGTGAAATGAAAAAGTAAAAAAGATCTTAAAAAACGTCCAGAAAAGTTGCTCAGCGTGATTGAATAACTAAAGGTACGTCAACACGCTGCCATCAATCGGGCCGATTTCTGGTTTATGTGCATGGTAACTGGCAAAAAGCTGGTACATTTGAGTCCACGGAACATTCTACTGACTACTACTTAACTTAACTCGCATTTAAGCCCGAAGTCGGCCCGATTAATCGCAACGTGTAAACGTACCTTAAGGCAAAGGTATTACGCGCTATAATCGGATGCCTGTCTCTTGATTGCAATAGTAACTACATCCTATGCAAAAACAGGATTTATAGCAACTTTCTCCGGTCAGTTCTCATAGTTTTTGATTCATGTACCTCTGAAGTATGGAAAGTAAGGTTCATACGTTCAGAAACAGCAACAGCCAGCCAGCCAGTAATCATCTATTTTTCTCATTGATATGTGTACCTGTGACAATGTCTTGCAAAAGACATTTAATGAATTTATTTACCGTCTCCATTTTGGGCATAATCCATGATTTTTGTTCCGTCTGCTCTCTCCTCTTGCATTACCAAGTTTTAGTTTAATTTTTTCCTTTTAGAACCTACGGTACTGGGAGCCGTGCTTTCATTGTATACTCTCAGTATTTGAGGTTCTATGCCAAAAAAGGCGATGTTCACAGTAAGTGTACCAATTCTTGTTTTGTTGATGATGATTATGATGATGATTATAATACATTTAGACACAAATATAAGTGATAAAATATTTATTTCTGTTGAACGAAGTTTCAGTGCCATCTTAAAGGGTACATGAATTGAAAAATAAGTTTTTCTTATGTGAAAAGACTCTTGAAATTATAAAGCAACATCTTTTACAGTTTTTCCATATCTTACTTCGTTCTTGAGATATCAAGATTTCTTTGATATTGAAATTACACCTTGGATACGTCATAGTGTATAATGAGTTATAAAAAAATCACGCATATCTTTGAAATTATTCTGTTAAATTAGCAGAATTTTTGTCTGTTTGGTGTTGTGAGGCAAGTACACACACGTTCACTGTTTCACGTGTCATTGTTTAATAACTTCAACAATATTGCTAATTTTACTACAACTCGATAAATTCACATTACTACAACTCATTATGCACCATGACGTTACAAGGTGTTATTTACATATCAAACCAATTTTAATATCTCAAGAACGAAGTGAGATTTATAAAAAGTGTAAAAGATGTTGCGTTATAATTTCAAGAGTTCGTTCACACAAGAAAAACTTAATTTTCACTTCAAACACACTTTAACATAATTTACAAGTTCAAATGCAAGTTTTACGGAGTGGTGTTTTGGGTGGTCGTTAAACCGTGTGACTGCTTGTACACCACAATTATGGGAAAGCTTCTGTTAAAAAAGTGGTCCAATGATGGCATTTCTACTCGATTACAACCAGTGAACTCAACAATTTTTTTTAAGAAACACACAATCTATGGCATTCAAATACTTCAGGCTAATATTTTATAACCAATTTTTTGTACAGTTTTGACAATATTTACGAAATTGATTTACACGAATTAACACATTACAACGACTGACCACGATACAAGCATTTGGACTTAAAAATGATGCTTTGACGACATCAAAGCGTCGTTCTACAAAAATAAATTTTTGTTGCTTGCATTTGTCTAAATTATTATGATAGTGATGATTTATGTCTAGTATAGCTGTCATTGTTGCCTTTATTGCTATCATAAATTTATCATGGGATTATTTATTATCCCGTTAATATATTTTTATATTCATTATCCTGTTAATTATGATTATGCCGGTAGTTATGGGGATAAATAATAGATAATTAATAGATTAATGGGATAATTAGTTAAAGATAATTAATGAGATTAGTGCGATTTTCGAACTGAGCGATTACCAGATCACAGGACGTTTTCCAGCTGCTTTCACGTGCTGGTGGTGTTGGTTGAACCTCGTTAGCGCGCGATCAAAAAAAAGAAAACTTCAAGAAGGAATTAAAAGTGTGTCTAAAAAGTAGAAGAGTTCAAGACGTGAAAGATGTGCCAAAACTGGAAAGCTAGAAGTACCTACGTTTTAAGCCAGAGCTCTTGGTCAAGGTGAAAGGCAGTCAGAAAAAAAACCCAAAAAAGCCAACTAGTTAGAAGGTTTTAGCCGGGAAAAAACAATCCTTCTTTTCTTCCGATGACCTTTTTTAAGCTTTCCATTTCACTAGCTATTGATTGAATTAATTTATGAGAATTTTATTCAGGATGGCCTGTTACGAAAGGGTTTGTAAAAGTAGCGAGATACAAGTTGGTACGGGATTGATCAATTTTCATCTGGTGGTTAATTTTAGAAACAAACTTTTGGTATAATGTTCTTGGAAAAAGCAATTTAATCAACAGCGTTGTACGCTTAGCTTTTCCAAGATTGCTGCAAGTTGATATTTCTTTGGTATGCCGGTAGCATACCAGTTGTGGATGCTATTGACTTTACTTAAACTATTTTTATACCTCTTGTAGATTCTGAACGAATAATCAGTGAGATGAAAGAATTGAACCATGACATGTCGGCGTACACATATAACTACCTTCTACAAGCGTATAGAAAGCATGGTAAAAACTTTCATCAGCTCCGTAGAGAAATAATTTCTTATACTTATCAAGATCTGTAATGATTCCAACATAGTGGGTAGTTTGGTGTTCTTTTTATAACTTCTGTGTATAAACTCGTTTGTTCGCTTTTGGTTTTCCTACCCTTCTCTACCCGTCCTTCCTTCCTTCCTTCCTTCCTTCCTTCCTTCCTTCCTTCCTTCCTTCCTTCCTTCCTTCCTTCCTTCCTTCCTTCCTCCCTTCCTCCCTTGCTCCCTTGCTCCCTTGCTCCCTTGCTCCCTTGCTCCCTTGCTCCCTTCCTCCCTTGCTCCCTTCCTCCCTTCCTCCCTTCCTACCTTCCTACCTTCTCTCCTTTCTTCTGTTCTTCTTCCCTTCCTTCCTTCCTTCCTTCCTTTCTTCCTTTCTATCTCCCTCCCTCCCTCCCTTCCTCGCTTCCTTCTTTCCTTCCTTCCTTCCCCCTCCGTTCTTCCCTCCCCCATCACCAGACTACTTTACCCATTGCAGTGAGATCCAAGGTGTTTGTTTAGACGGCCATTTAACTCTATCGTAAGCTGATTATTTGGTGCCAAAAACAACAAGCACCTCGACCATTTACAGCCTTGTATTTCATATTTCTCGTTCCTCAGACATTTTTTTTACTTCAGTATATCACAATTCGCATTTTACTTCCTAGGGGACGTTGGAAAAATTAAAGAACTTTTGGATGAGATGAAGTCGAAGAGTATTGAAAAAATATATATGAACTACAGCGAACTAATGATGGCACAATTAAAATGGTACGTTACTGGATAACATTTACATAGTTTTTAGTGGAAGCTCCAGTCACAGTGAGTTGCAGTGGTCACACATTTGCATGAACTGTAATCTTGAATCTTCATAGAATTAAAGAAAACAACATTAGAGATTATCCTTTTTATGCCTTGCCTTACATCGATGCAAACTAAAGATCTGTAAGAGCTAAGAAGAATTTTAGTATGCCCAATATTAACTCTTGGCGGCAGATTCATTCACCAGTGACTGGTTCCCACATCAATATTTTACTCTGGCTAACTCCAGACGGTTTTACTCTGGTTAGTTCACAAAATCGTAGAATATATCTCCGAATGAATGTTGCCAGGGAGACAGTGTAGACGACAAATTTGGTTGCGTCCCCGCCAGCTATCAGGCTGATTCCACAGCACCGGGTAATAGTTCGACAACTTGTGACACATGTATACGATACCATAACATTTGGAATAAGCCCAATCACTTTTCATGCTGAAAATGAAAAGCTAAATAAAGCTCTTGGTGACATTGACTTGGTTTGTCGTTTATTATATGCAGGAGCGATGTTGATGGGTGCTGGGAAGTTTATCGAAAGGAATGTCAAGCGCGGGACAGATTTCCCAGTGACTCATGCTGCGTTCATCTAATGAGAGAACTGGGCTCAAAAGGTGACATCGATAAGTTAAATGAACGTAAGTGCTTTCCTAATGGCGGACCTGTTATTTCGCTTTCTTTTTTGTAAGGGTTTATTACTTTATTGAAGTCTTTCACTTCGTAAAAATTAACTCTTATGTGCACGTTAATGTACCCTGGGAACTAAAACTTTGTTTTTCAAACGCTGCTAATCAAAGGAAAGGACGCGAAAAAGCAATTCTGTATCTGTAATATGTGCAAGTCACTCTAGAATCGAAAGCGACGCTAGAAATTTTTTCGAGTGGGCAGAGGGAGGAAGCTATCTGTATTTTCCAGTATATGAGCGTATCCGTAAAGGCTTGTATCCATAGTGACTTCCAAAGTTATACTCCGTTTCACCTCTCTTCCTTCGCTCTCACTTCCAAATAGAAAAGAATATGGCTTCCCATTTTGTTTTGGTTTGGCAACCACCTTTTTATTTTTGTCCTTTGTCGGAGTGTCTGAAACGGGACGTAAAAGCGTCTTCGGCGGTTTAACGTCACGTTTCACTCCGACAAAGAACCTTCGCTCGAAACGTCAGTTCTACGTACGTGAATTTTCGGCAGTTTTCCAACCCTTTGGTCTTTTACACATAATTTGTATGGCAAAATCTCGATTCTAATTGAACGTTGTTCTCCTCGTCAAGTCTCCGAAGATATTACGAGATCCGCCTCCCTGCCCGTCCATGAAAAAAATAAAATGAGACACGGTTTGGTGGTTGCTTATTTGGATGTCGGTGCTTTTGACAAAGTAAAAGAAATTGTTGAGGTATGTACCGAATATTTACATAAGAAAAAGAATAAAAAAATTATTGATCGCTGTTGATACAGGGAGTAATTTTCAGTGATTACTTTTTCTTTTTTTACATTTTTTATTTAGAAAGAAGACTTCAAACACGAGAACCTTCATTACAAAAGTATAGCGAGGAACGCAGCAGGGTTAGGGAAGGTAAGAAGCTTTCAGCTTCAGTAAGCTGTCATACATACTCTTGTAAGGGGCCCGTTCGAAATGAACGGGTACGCCGAGACAAGTGAAAACCAGCGGATTTATTATTTCTGCAGTACCATCAAAGTTGTTGTTTTCAAACTTTTATTTCGTTTCGTTTCGTTCGCGTTTCAGCGCGAACTTTTCCCGCCAAAAGTTCTCGTCCAATCAAACGTAATATTAACTTCAATTAAGGGGAAATCCCCTTCATTATCCAATCAAAATTTAGTAATTTCGCCCTCTTCGTTATAAGATACTTCATCAAAGTTTCTTGAGTTAAAATCTCAATAGAGTATTGACAAATTTGACACGAAGATGTGAACATAATGGAAACGTGAATAATGATGAGTGTTGATATGTACTAATCAAACACTCCAGAAACCCCCGAAAGACTAGGTTCTACTTAACCAAAGTGAGCTGTATGTAGACTGAAGAGATATCTTCTGGCCCTCAGGTGAAGCCAAATATGGCAGACATGGAGGTGATTTTTCAACGTCAGTTTTAGCTACCTGCGCGGTTTTGCACGTTATCAGTTCCAGGCTCTGAGTCCGCACAGAGGCCTGAAATTGACGTACAAAATTGGCCTCCATCATATCGGCCATGTTTGGCTTCACTTTTTGCCTGGCCGATAAACTGGTGGACTGCAAAAAATGCAGGTAAAATTCCGGTCAAATTTAGTCTTCTCAGTCGAAGGCAACTAAAAGCTTCAGATACACACGCATGCGTATTAGATTTGGCAGGGGTGTTAGCTATGATTGGTCGTTGTAAACCTTCAGTCAATCACATCTCTTGTAAGCAATTTGAGCCCAGTCTTCTCGGGGTCTCTGGAGTAGTCGATTATTGGACAGTTAAACTCCGCACCGCTCGTCAGAAGGTAATTGCGGGGTAGATTCAAGTCTGCGGCTTAGAAATCCGGTTCTGACAAATGTCTACATGTCGTCTGTGCTGCTCACATTTGTGCACAACATTTAGCCCACATATTTTTAAATTTTTACTTCGTAGTCTTCCTGGCTGCATGGCACCTTCGATTGGAATGTATTTCTTCTGCTAATGATCTGTCTGTTAAGCTTTAAACCCTGCTCAAAACGGTGCACCATGGTTGATGATATTTGAAACTCTCGCTCCCGTTTGACCGCCTACTATCGTGCACTAATATCGATCTTCATGGAGTATCATCATTCCCTCTGAAAATGTTTAAATTTTCCATGATGATCAATGATAGTTTTTTCCGTTTGACCACGCACTAATGACAATTTTTAGTGATAGTTAGGGGAGAAAATGAGCTCTTAAACTGTCATCGACTGTCTGACCAAGGTTTTAACGTTTAATCGCTTGACTCATTTCTCTGACAAAAGTATCCAAAAGCAAATT
>JBAHVQ010061123.1:11222-28123 GCA_036872915.1 Nanipora kamurai | reverse complement strand
GTTCTCCCAAACTCCCACGCGTGTTTCTATAACTGTATAGAAACACGGAAAATGTTTTCTATTTCTTAATTATTTGAAAATAGTCTTGCAATGATAAAGTTTGGCGTTTTTAACACTTCCAAACCTCACTTCATTCTTGAGAGATTAAGATTTGTTTGACGTGCAAATTTAAAGTTGAATATCAAACAAATCTTCAAATCTCAAAAATGAAGTGAGATGATGGAAAAGTTATAAACGCCAACCTTAATAATTGCAATACTGCTTTCAAATAAAAGAATTTAATTCGAGCTAAATTAAATTGCGACATTGCGTATGATAATGTTGGGAGGGAGCATGGAATAACACCTTAAGTGCCGATGATAAACTTTTCCCTTTCTTTCTCAAATTCTGCAGTTATATTAGACACTTGTAATGCATAAATTAAACTGGAAACAAAACATCACAACACGTCGATACCAGTAACTCATTTTGACAGACTGTCAAAGTACTTCCGCACGCATGTCGCCAATTTCGCGTAAAATGCGGAAACGCCTTTAGCTGATGAAACACGAGACAGCATCGTTAGTCGCTACTCAGTTAACAGTTGTCTTAATAGTTTGGTATTGCTCCCGCGAATTTATGTATATAAGACATGCATAGAAATGGTTGAATGTTATATAAATTAGTGAATTAATATGACATTTTGCTACGCCCGCTTGTCACAAAATCATGTTTTCCCCTCTGCTAAAATTTCCTAGTTACGTCACTGACTTTAAGCTGTATATTTCAACGTAAAAAATAGATCAAAATCAATCTGATTAAATTAGTATGTTACCACATTGGTTAAGTAGCAGCTAATGAACTTCCATCACCTTTTGACCTATTAAAAACTGAAATATACTGCTCAAAAACGATGTTTCTCGATTCCTATTTCAAAATTGATTAGGAGGCAGCAACCCACAGAAACCCCTGGTTGCAACGTTTTTGCGTTTGAAAGTTGCACAAGATCATCGATTTGAAAAAGTGAAATATTGTTTCGTTTGAATACATTTTGTGGTATATTTGGGATACATTTAAATGCTGCATTACCGGTAGGGTAACTAAAGTACCATCGACTTTTGAGATTTTAATTTGTTAATCAAACGTCCAGCAGTTTTAAGCAGTACAAAACGTACCCACTGTGCATTTAATTCAGTTCAATTAACCATGAACGGCGAACACAATTAATATACAATTTTCGCACTCTGACCTATTTCGTGAGTTTTGGTTGATTGTCTTGTTCCACGTAAGACATGTTATGGCATAGAAAAGCCAAAAATGTTACCACGGCTAGCCATCATGTCAAACTATCAATGTTATACATCTAATTAATTTTATTAATACGAAGGTTTTGTCGGTTAACTCTTTCCTGTCCGAGGACTTTAAATTCTAAAGTTAAATTCTAAAGTCTTCAATAGTTCACTGAGGACCCATACGGACAGGAAGGATTTAAACAAAAAATTTAACAAATAACGGAAAGGTTGTAAATTGGAAAGCTTCGTAAGTCGTCATAAGATGCTTTTTTTATTTTAAAATGTAACCTCATGTGCAACAGTTAACTTGATTCATTGTGCTGAAATTGAATATAAAATGTTTGAAGGATTTTTTTGTCGTGTCATCGCGATTTACTTCCAGGAGCTGACTAACAAGGAACATGAAATGAAATACAGCACTGGGCTTCTCCTACCCTATTTCATTTCTTTTTCCTTTTCATCGACATCGTGGGTAAAATTCCAGAGAACCCACTCGGGCTGTTCCTTTAACTCTTAATTTCATCTTCATTGATGCGTTTACCTTTTAAAATCATAAGGATTTGTAGCATCTTGCAATTATTTTTTATGAACTTCACGTGTGCTAGATCAGTGGTTTAGAGAAGAATTCAGCAGCTTTAGTGTAGTGATTTGTTGAATTGTCAGACATAAGTAATGGTGTTTTAATAGTTCTACGTTTGCAGTTCTTTATATTATCCGACATATTAAAGTCTACTAAATGCTGAACACTAACCTGGTTTATGTAGGAGCTTGGTAAATATCAGGCTACCAACGAACGTTCGTCCAGCTCGTAACCTTAGAAAAACGATTTCTGAGCCCTAGTCTGGAATCGAATCCGTAACTTTCTGATGACCGGTGAGACGCTCTAACCATTGAGCTACCAAGACTCAGATGGTGAGCTAAGGTGCAGGTTTGTCATATGTACTGCTTACGAACGTTTGTTGGTCGTCTGATATTTAACAAGCTCCCACATGAACCAGATTAGTGTTTAGCATTGAGTAATTCCATCACTATTATCATATTAAAAATTACATTTTAATTACGTAAATAGTGGTCAACCATGATACGTTTCGTGAACGAATAGCAGGATTGTTATGGTGTTTGAAAAATAAATGTTTCATCAGTTGTAGCTTCAATATCCGCCGTCGTTGATAGACCGTTTCTATATAGATTCTATACATTAATAAGAGGAGCCCAGGGCCGTTAACACCCCCAACTTAAAAAACTTAAGAGTATGCCCCCCCTACTCATTAGTTACATTGGTGTAAATACTGGTTTCCAGTCAGTGGAATTTTGCGCTTGGACGAAACTGTGATTGTCTCCTTAATTACTCTACTAACACTTTATGGGCTGATTCAGGAGGACGTGGAAATAGTAACTTGAGCATCACCCGTGACAAGATATCGTAACGTAACACACAGCCGTTCCTCTGGGCTAACTGCCTCTCACCTTTCGGTGGACTTGAAAATTCGTGGGCCCATCCACGAGAGAAGCTGCTCCAATGAAACAGGACTCATTCTGAATGACTTAAAGAAATATTCATGGTCGTGAAGTTCCATTTCTTGAATTAGTGAATGAAATTCACCTTTCTTGTTTTGTTTAACCCACTTCGTTTTCAAATACTTTCTTCCTGGTAACGCCTTCGTAATAGACAAAGAAGAATTGTTCGTTTAACTTTATTATTGGCATCCATCTAGGAAAGCGGAAAATTCCACCACAAATGTCAAAAACCCCCGCGCAATATTCCGTCCGCGCGTCAAAATTCCACTGACTGGAAACCAGCCTTCACAGTTTTGACATCTTTCTACAAGAAACTTTGATCGTAACTACTGTGTGGAAAACCAGTCTTTATTAGCACTTAAATAACATTTTAATAACCCGTATATTTTTCTTTTTATGCACCACCAATTTATTTACTATTATTGAACCATTACTCGACTATCAAACCCCTCAAACCAATTTATACGCTACTGGCATGTCCGCCCGAGTCACTTTTCAACCTGGTCCCCAACTTTTGAACATTACGCAACGATGCTTAGGCAGTCGTGTATCACAACGATGTCCAATGTTGTTAAGAGAAATATGGCAAACGTTTTATGATAACTTAACGCTATCCGTGACGATGGATGTGCAGTGTTTCAATTCTATTTTGGAATCATTCTCGGAGTAATATGATACGATATTTTCACAATTACCGTAAATAATCGATTAAGCGCCGCGGTGCTTATTAAATTTTATTAGTTAAAGATGCGGCGCTTATTTCAAAAGAGGGTAACACATACCTACTGCTATATAGTAAATAAAACACCAAAACATAAGACGACCCACTTTATTATTTTGATTTTGATACCCTATTAAAAGAGACAAAGGTAACGAAATTTGATATTTATGCTGCACAATATTGTATACTGACTGATTTAGTAATGGCTAGAACAGAACCAGTGGAATTTATGATGGTTTACAAGTTAAGATTTGAAACGGTCATCCGCGCCCATCACGTTTACAAAGCAACCTGGAATCCCGAAATAGGTGAACTGCTGGAATGCCACGAAGACACCAGAAAAGAAGCGAAGGATTATGACGAACACGCTGTGGGTGTTTTTAAAACTTCGGCCCAAGGAAAAAAGATTGTTGTCGGGCACGTCCCTATGGAATTTTCAAGTCCTACTAGGTTATTTTCTTAAGGCGGACGAATCAAATACACTCGTAGCTAACGTTACGAGAAAGAGAAAGCGAGAAGTTGGTCTGGTGGTTCCCGCTAAATTCATAGCATACACGCAAAATCAACGACATGCGCAAGTGTTAGACGCACAATTAATCAAGAAGAAGGACAAATTTAAACATTTAGAACTTTTGTATGAGTCCGGTTGTAAAAGATATGGTAAAACTAAACATTAAATATTTATACTGACAATGATCTACTCTCTCAATCGTGTTATAACGCGTTAATTTATTAAATCTCAAATTGGCGCCGCGGCGCTTATTAAATTGTTTTCGTTAGAGATGCGGCGCTTAATCGAGCCGCGGCGCTTAATCGATCATTTACGGTACCCTACGGTACTGAAATCAAATTAAAAAGGTTGCTCAAACGGGTTTTGAACTCACACCTTCAGGATACCAGTCCGCCGCTCTACTTGCTGAGCTATGGAGTGTACAGGGATTGGAAGCGAGTTAATATCGAACTTACCTGCACGAGATTTTGTCGTGACAACTTAACGCTATCGATTAGGATCCCTGTAGACCCGATAGCTCAACAGGTAGAGCGGCGGATCCGTATCTCGAAGGTCCGAGTTCAGATCCCGCACGAGTCAACTTTTTCAGGTGACTTTACCAATGTAAGATAATTGTGAAAATATCGTTTTATATTACCCTGAAGATGGTTCTGAAATAAATTGAAACAAATCACCAGCATCTTCATGGATACTGTTAAGCTGTCACAAAATATATCGAGCACTTAAGTTCGTAGACAATTAACGCTAAACAACTAGTATTTTTTCTTTTATTGTTCAAAATTTCACGTTTTTTTTTATTTTTAGAAAGGACTTCTCAAAACATGGACTTACCGATCTAGTGACAGTGGGACACAAAAATGTGATCAATGATGGTTTTGGTCTGAAGCATGTTGCAGATGCAGGTAAAATCCACACATGCGACACTGGTTAAACATAAACACAAATTGTACATCCTACTATTTTTTTGTTAGATTTGAACTGTATGCACAGTTAAGGTTTCAATAAATGCAATAAGTGTCAACTCTTAAAGTGACTCCCAGACGAACATTCTTTCGTTTTAAGATGATTATTTTTGTTTCGTTTTAAGATATAATTTTAGACTTGTAAGTGTTCATTTTTGCAACGAAAATCATCAAAAAAATTCCATTCTACCGATTTTTATCCACAACTTAGCCAAAATTCTGTCCATCATTACTCAGAACATGTTCGAAAATAGCCCGCGATTTTACCGATGCGTAGTTGTGACGTGTTGTTTATTTGCCTTCAGTCCTTTCCTTTCCAGCGTTTTTGAAAATTCCATCTGTTGTTCAGCACGAATTATTTGATTATTCACCTTGGGGAAGTTAATTGAGAAGTATATTCTGCAGTCTATGAAAAGAATTTACATTCAGGAAACGATGAGTTTTTGCCTTATGGGAAAATTTAAAAATGAATATAAGTGCCCAGCAAGCGATTTTAAAAAAGACATAATAAAAAGAATAACATTTATAGATATATAGAACTATATATAGAACTGGGTTAAGTTTGGAAATTAGAAGACTCTCACGGATGAGAAGTCTTCTAATTTCCAAGCTTAACCCAGTTCTTAACGCCACTATAAGATCCATCCCTCTCGACTTATTTTAATTACTAACCACTTAACTCTGACTTACAGTTGATTTACTTAGTTGACCTTTATTTTAATTTGTTCGTTTGAATTTTAAATTTTGTAACCGTTTTGTGTAATTTAAAACTAGTATCATTGTAAGTATATATCGTATAACTTTTGTAAAATCAGTTTAAATGCTCTGAAGATGTTGTGATGTAAACAACGAAACGTCAGCAAATAAATGTTATTCTTTTCATTACGTCTTTTTTAAAATCGCTTGCTGGGCATTTATATTCAGTTTTAAATTACGCTTTCCGCCTGGTATATCTATCGCTGCTGTTTTATGAGAAAATGTTGAAGCAGTTGAACTGATTACCTTCAAGAATGAAGCCGCTGTTTATAAAGTTTATTTTGAGGCAAATAATTTGACAAATTATTCTCAAAGATACTTCCTACGTCATTTCCCTCCAATTTGTATCTAATTTGCGTTTCACGCTCCTGGAACCTGTTTCATTAGAGGCGGCTGTACAATCTCGTAAAATTGTTTCAAAAAAGATGACTTATCATTATCCGATTTCACTGCAATTTGGTAACGTTAGCATGATGGGTATGTAGTTTCCGTAAATGTGTAAGTGTAAAATATGAAAAGTCTTATTACAGGGGCACTTTAAGAAGTTTCTTGGGGTATCAAAATTGATATTACGTCTGTGCTTTGTGTACCTAAATGAAGGTAAAAAAAAAAAATGGACGAGTTCGCTTTTTTACCCGGAGAATTAAATCTTTGATGCTACATCTCTCGCAGTGCCAAACGACAACGTTTGCTGTGAGATATTTAAGGTCTGGGGCCTTAGGGGTTTTACAAAACCTGGATAATTTCTTGGGCAACTGTCATTTTAAGTTTGTTGCTCTATTTGTTTTTTAGTTGCAAACTTTCCACAGTACATGTTCATATGCACTCCATTATGCTCAGCTAGAGAAATCCTACGTACAAGGTTGTCATATGATCATTAATTCTGTAATGGCTGGCAATTAAGTTTCTATTTGAAACAGACCTTTTTTAATAAAATTTTAATAAACCTTTATCTAGACCTTGAAGCTACACATGTTAACTGCTATAATATCAGTTTGCTTTTGATTTTTGTGGTTATTGTTCCGTTCCACCTTGCATCACCTAACAAAGCGTTGAAAGCTGTGTCGTCGTATATAATTTATGTGGATATGACACTCGACTTTCATTAGTGTTTGTAACGGAGCCAGTAGATTTACCAAAGGATTGTCATTTTCAAAAGAGAATGTGCTAATTTTGTTGCATTCTTACTTTGCTAGTCCAAGTGGCTATTCCGCACTCAGATACTCTGAGAACGTAATTGAATATCGCATGGTCAATTTAAGAATAACTATAAACTAGCCATGCATACGTTCTGCTCGTTTGTTATCGACAAATGTAATGCGAAAAGTTCAACGCTGTCGGTACACTGATATTGTACATCGTGTTAGGTGAATTATAATTTGAAAAACCACGGTAGTGAGAGCACCCCAGCCTATATAATGAGATGTGAAAGCAGTGGCGAACATAATCCATTTCGATGCCGAGGGGTTCAGCCTGATTTTCCCAAATATTTTAGTTAAAAATCGCCCGAATCATATGTTTCATATCCTGCACCATTAGATCAAATTTTGTCCGATTTGGATGCCACAGTTTTCCATTTTGCCTAAATGTTGTCAAATGATTTTTAAACGTTCGCGAATGTGACACCTCATAAACACACCCAGAATGTACGCCCCTGTGTGAAAGAAGGCAATAAATGAAGACATTTTTTTAATAAAAGTTCAGTGCGTGTATTGAAATCAGTACGGTGTATATCGGCCAGCTTTGTACGGTATACGTTCTATCTAAAATCGCTTTCATTTCAGTTTGTGTCGATGTTTCAGTGGTACACGCATCTGGTTTTTATATGCAGGCTCCTTTGAATGTAAACAACTAAAAGACCGATATGTGTTGTCAACTGACAACGTTTCATGGGGTAACAAGTTAAATTACGACTGTGTTTAGAGGACAGAAGGTTTTTATATAGAAAAGGAGAATGGCTTACGTTTTAATTTACTTTTGCATTAATACCTGTGAAAATGTGTTGATATATTCTTACTTTCATAGTCTTCTTAGATTTACCATCACCTTGGGATGCTATCGAAACTTCAAAACAAGCCCTAAAGGTTCCTTTAAGTTATTCTATTATATTTAAGTTATCTCAAACCAACTGACTATTACAGTCTGCTTGGTTTGTCAATGCAAAATAGTACATGTATATTGTGCAAAAACTGTTGCAGTCTTTATGTAAAACCTCTGACAAAATATGCTGTAATATGCTGGTATCGATTCCACAAGTATGATACAATAAGCTGTCCAAATTTCAATAAATCCATCTCGACGATGTTCTCTTACGTTCTTAAGCAATTACCATCCACAAAGTCTGTGGTCATCGTGCTGTTTTCAGGGGTAACAGACCTAACATCGGAACTGATAGAGTGCGTGCATATTTGCATGGGTGACTCTTGCACACAAATTCAACTTTTATTCACCGCTCTAAATTAGCGTTCCAACCGAACCCTTGCAACATGTCTCGCACAAGTCTCTTTTTGAGAAAATCATTATTGACCCTACAATTTGCCTTGTCTTGACTGGTCGTGCTTTATATTGTCAATAGTTTTTTCTAAAACCTACAAAGCGTTTTTCCCTTTCTTATCTTGGAATTGCAGGTATGCGGTGGTCATCTTTGTTCGTTTTCTCCATGTATCGAGCAAGTTCAACGTACGTGCAATGAATTGCAGGAACAAGGATTTAAAGGTACACTTCGTTAGAACTGTACTATACGTGATAAGCTTAAAATTTACTAGTCGAACAATGTATAGTAAATGTATTTTGAGTGAAGTGCCCATGACCTCAACCAAGATGTTAGAAAATTTATATGGATTCAACTTTACGTTAAGTAAATCGTCAAATACAGATCTTCGCCCGATTCGATTGGTTTACTCCAATCCGAAGATTCATAAATAGTCAAAAGGTTTGGGAAACTTCCAGAACTTAAGAATGCTTAAACTGACGTTTCTAGGGAAGGCCCTTCGTCAGAGTGAAACGTGGACCGGAGTGAAACGAAGGGCCCTCGCTCGAAACGTCAGTTTAAGCATTCTTAAGTTCCGGTAGTTTCCCAAACCTTTTGACTATCTACCGAAGCCGTTCTACACTGCCGACGCAGCACTCTCATTTTTATATCATTGCGAAGATTTGTAATCTTTATGATCTGAGTCCGATTTGATTAGGGGTAAACTTATACATTTAAAAACGTCTATTACACAAATTCTTCGTCCCATATCTTCAAGCTTCGACCTGTTGTTTATGGTGTTGTCGCCAAATATAATTTGAAAAGCTCTATCTTATACTATGTGAAATTTCCCAATCGAACTGACGGAATCTCCAAGGAAGGTATTATTGCAATACAGGACTGCGCAACCTCGGGACTTGAATCTTAAATTTTGTTGGGAAAATACAACAAAAATGTTACTAATCAGTAAATAAAATTCAATTGTTCAATGCTTGAATAACGCTGCTCATTCGTTACGACTTATCCGGTAGGTAAGCTATCCGGTAGGTAAGCTATTGAATCTTCCATTATATACAAGGTAGAAAAGGTTAAAATAATTAAATTAACATTGAAATGGAACCAATGATACGTCAATTTAACTTGCATCTTTTAACCTTTTCTTACCTTTTACGTTGATAGAATCCTAAAACGTATCTGGTTGGTTCGGAGTGGATCGCAGATTCGGACATCTCTAATGTAAAAATTTTCGTCTGAGTTTTCTGTTAATGCTCAGCGAAAGTATGACTAAAGGAACTGGACTTTTTTTCTAGATGTTTGTGCTATGAACCGCATCAGGCTTTAAAGGAAAAAAATATCAGATATTAGTTTCTCGTACTCTCATAAGTCATCAACATTTGAATTAGGTCGTACTGTTCTAGCAGTTGAATATTCAAGATAAAAGGATGACTTCACGTTATAAAAATGTGTCCGGGGTAGGGAAACTCACTTCATGTATAATCTATGTGTGCAATGTTATAATCTAGGATCAAAAGTACTTTAAATTGGCCACGATGTTAAAAAATTCTGCAAGTGAAAGACTTGTGAATGTAACAGCAATTAAACTAAACACCCTGGTAGAGTGTTGATCTATCAATATCAGTATTAACGTCTGATCTATTTTCAATTTACATATCTATTTTCTGACGTTGCAGACATCCGCACAATGGAGTGCCTTCTTCGAACGTATAGCGTAAATACGATATCATTACAAGAACCAAACTTTGGAAATAATGAGGTTTGTATTCTTTTCATGAGCTATTTGTAGAGCAAACGTTCCAGACGTTTAATTAAGCTCCCAACAGTGTTCGGGCGGTACTTCATAAATGCAAAATTACTGACAATTATGTTGGTTTATCTAACTACGTAAACCGCTTATACAATATTTATTACAGATCGATTTAAATCAAGCCAGTTTTACCTGATTTATTTTACCTCAAATTTGGTGATATAATTTAGATGACTTTAAAGTTTGAACTTGGTTACATTTTATTACTCCAGAATGATAAAATAAGTCATATAGAGACTTTGAAGCGTTATTAGAGAATAGTTCTCCTCAAAATCATGGCTTCACATCCGCTTTAAACAAACTTGGCTTTGACATGAAAAGGTTGGGCTACCTTGTTCTATAACTGTTTGTATAATAACATCTGTAATCTTCTGGTAAAAAAAACGTAATATGAACAGTCCTGTATCTCGCTGTATGTTCTGTAAGTCTCATAGAGTGCCAGTGAAATCAGTAAAACGACCTACCACAATAAATTTCTTCGGAAAGCACGGTGATTTCTGAAAAGTGAAAGAACATGCTTCAAACGAAAAATTATCGAATTGGTGAGATATAAACATTTTAAATTTTAACTTATTGACATCATCTGGCTGCAAAACGTCTTCCCTATTCCCAGCTGTGTTTTGCTCACCCAAGCCGCTGCCGACCTAAGACTAAATTACCACAAAATGTTTATTTTGTTGCTATTATAATTTTTTTGGCAATGAACTGGGCCAGTTTGATGGTGAAATGGCGACAGTATATATTGAGGCGAAAGCCTTATTTAAGACTATATTTAATCCAGTCTAATCCAGTGTACTAAAATACTACGGCTTTTTCTGCAAGTATCATGACCGTGGATTCTGTTGTTCAGATGTAGATAGAAAGTAAAGGTGATAGAAACTGGCGTACGTTTATGTTGTTTAAAATTTGGTATTCATAATTCATGCCATTTTATCGGAAGACGAAAGCTTGAAAACAAGTGTCTGAACAAGAGAGCAAAAGCCATGTGTGCTACAAGATTCTTCAATTGTTTAACAAATTCATATTATATTTTGCAGAATGACGATAAAGGAAAAAGTAATATCCAACGATCGTCCAGGAAACGCGCTCACGATGATGACAGCCCAACACCAGAAGACGATAAAGAACAAGAGACTGAACTCACGGTGGAGTTCACTACGACAACCCGAAGCCATGTTTCTACCCATCAAAAAACTAATAACCTGACCGATGTAGTAACTGCCAGACCATCTAAACAAATGCCAGGTCATACAGGTTATCTGACGTTTGCAACATTATATCCCTAATCACTTTTTATCGATGCAGTGTAATTTGTATTTCCGTAGTTAATAAAGGGTACTTTAAATCACTATGATTCCGAAATGGAATATCATAGGTTCAATTATCTTCATGTATCAAGTTCTTCTGGTCTTTGAATTCAGTTTTTTGGATGTAAATCATTCGTGAATCCTCGTCAGTATTGCGAAGGACTCCGTAAGTTATCTTTCAATGGGAGTTAACCATGCTGTTGTCGGAATAACTATATACAACAAATTGGAGCTCTGAAAGAGCTTTGCTAATGTAGCCAAAACTGCTCCGCGCACTCCGCAATCTGAAGACAATGACCAATATTGGACTAAAAACATTTAAGTTCTTAATTCTGAAAAGTGTCCCAAATATTAAGGTGATAAGGCGTCCGATACTCTAGTGGATTTATTAAAAAGTTTTGCAGTACCTTTCAACTTGATATCCGGTCATGAGCAGATCAAAAACATTAAAAAAACGTGATGCCTTATATAGTATATACAAAACTTAATACTTTTTGGATTAATATTTTTTGACGATAGAACGTAAAAACCAACTGAACGTAGATTTGATAAATAAATAAAAGGAATACTTATTCATCAAAATAACATGAAGAGCAAATTTCCCGATAAAACTTCTTATGCAACAAAGATTCCTGTGTTTTAGTTGGACCAACATGGCTAACATAATGCTCAAGTTATTATTTGTCGACCATGTTCCCTTAACAACCACATCATTCAAAGTCAGTGGGAAAGTATCAACGTGTCGATTCCCAACGGCAGGGCACGATATTAACTTTTTCCATTTCTTGGGAGTCGTTGATTCTTGGATATTTCAAATATAGTTGTTAATTCTTTATGCCCCTCGTTTTTTAGCAGATTGTTCTAATATTTTGGGCCAAAACAGTATGATAAATAATAGAAATGATTACATGTTGACAAATTTAAGGTTTTTGGACTCTAGGAATAACTGAAATAGTGTTCTGGTTTGCCAAAAGATAATAAAGAGTTAATACTGGTGACGAACACTCGGCAGATCCTTCAGACATATGTAGGATAATCACTCTTAACGAATATGTTAAGTTGTTTTATTCTAGCGACGTGAAAAGCGCTGTAAAAAAACTGTTCACCAGTCTTGCACAAAACTATTGTACAAATGAAGAGAAACCATAGGACTGGTTTAATCCGACGTAACTTTTGGAACCTGGTAATGAAAAAATAAAAGTCACTTAGTCGAGCTTGAAGTGATCTCCAAAACCAGCATGCTACGAAGGTCATTGCTGCCAATAGCAATGATTTACAATTCAACATCTTTCTGAAATGTTGAAAGACGTTCAAGTTTTGGTGACTAAGACGGAAACGTTTGGTGCATTGAAAAATGTATCAGGCACAATGTCGTGTCATGAACGGAGTGTAACGAGTAAGTTTATAACTGACAATTGTTAGTTGTGGTTATTAGTGTAAAACTAAAATATTGCCTGAAGTAATGCAACGTGATGTAAGAGCTGGATGTGCTGGGCTAAATCTGGAGCGGAAGTAAAACTAATTAACTAAATATTGCCGGTCAGGTGTTTGATTGTTTTAGCGCGATAGGCAGCATTTGTTTTCAGAAAGCCCTGTATGGTCTGTTTGCTCTAATAACTGATCTCTGAATGCCGTATTGTTTTGCGCAATATTTAAGGTGGACTTTCGTATGTTCCAAGTAATGTTTCTGCTATTCTTATTGAGTACTTTACTTCTTTTTTGTTTGTTTGGTTTTTTTTTTGTTTTTTTTTATCTGCTCAGCTTTCTCTTACGAAGATCTGTAATAAGAGCTTAGTTGACGTTTAACAAAGGATTTTGTTACGGATATTGTACCTGTCTATTATTCCAAAGCAATAATTATTGTTTGACGGTCAGTCGTTTGAATTTACTATTTAACTTGCTGGAACCGGCACAGCAGAATAGTTAGGTGGGGACTATAAACAAGATCTCCGACGAAAGTATTCCGTTCTTTTGCTTAACTTATGCCAAAAGGACTTACTTTCCAATTTCTTCGTTACCTTCATTCGAAACAGTCTGCATGACATGAATTTCACACGCAAAACGTTAGCAACTCATTTAAATCTTCCACTTGTAATATTTGTCTAGACACCCCGTTTTTCACAATCACTGTCCTTCTTTCGAGTATTTGACATGTAAAATTAATTACCGTTTCATCTTCTTTATGAAGTTCTGGGTGGGCGTCAGGAAGTTAATTGCTTGAAGTACAGTATCCCGCAAAGAGTTTTAACCCTCCTTCTACAGTTGGTATATTGGATATTGGGACGCGTTCGGCCGAATTTCAAGAGCTTTCTCTGGGTTATTTTACAGTGTATATTCACAGAATCAGGCCGGGTAAGGACAGTGGTTCTCAAACGGTCACCCACAATCCTCCCATTCTGGTTTTGAGTACAAGTCTTATTCAAAATCCCAATTTCAATAAAAATAAAGAAACTTAACACCTTTCATTTACCAAGTTAAACCAATACTGCACAAGTCCTGGCCATTTGCAGAACTTCCATAAATAGCTGCGTGCCCCCATCTCGCATTTTTACTAACAAATAATTAAGACCTTTAATTCTCGTATCAATGACTGGGTAATCGTTTAATTTTGTTAATTCTTCTAATCTGAATAATAACCATCCACGAAGACTTCTCAATTCTTCCTTGGATGACGGACCGAGCCCCCTCCTCTAATGGGATCCAAAAGGTTATGTTAAATAAATAGAAGAACTTATGATTAATAGGAAAACTGTGACCATAATTGCCCTAGTGTTTTTAATATAGTCGCAAAAATTCGATGTAAATCCAGCGCCTCGAAAAGCCCTTGATGAGAAGCGAGCTGAGAAGGTTCTCTCATTTGAAATTTATCTTTTCATTTGTTTGTTACTTCTGTACAGCAGTTGTGTTAGTCATTGATCTTTGACCAAATGGAGCCAGTTATTCAAAGGAATTCCGTCTAATCTGTTGTTTTAGCTTCGTATTTTTTGCTTCAATTCAAATTGAAATTTGAGGCCTCAAAATATGTGAATTTCAATTTTCCCGAGCAGTATGAACGGAGTTCATTCACAAAATATTCACTAATCAGTCAATAAGTGGCGACTGGTGGCATGGTGACAATACATATGCCTCCTTGGTAAATTGAGTTCAATTTCTCTCCCAGTAGTTGCCTGAGGAAAAGTTATCTTTGGTCACGGGAGAAAAGGGTCGTCCAGTTTGACTCTACTAAGCACCGCAAGTTTTCTAGAAGCGCTTTGGTTTGCTTCTATGTAGCAACACTGAAGCCATGAGTGATGGCTCTTACTGGATCTCAAAGGAGAATAGCTTATAGTTATGCAGTATACAAATGATACCAAGGGTAATGTAAAACGATAATTTCACAATTGTTCAATGATAATTGTGAATAAATAACACTAAGCTAATCTAAGCCTTTTAAAAACCGGACCAAGTATATCCCACTCCACCAGTCTCGTGTATTTGAAATGATCGAGTACATTACTGTTGTCTGCGTTCAGTTTTCATTGTAATGTATACATGCAGTTATTATAGTAGGAAGGTACCGGAAACCGTCTCCAAAAATCATTTTCATAATCATTCAAATATTTGTTTGAAATCTGCTGAGAAAACGATAAGGTGTAATTCACTTCAAGTTCAACAGACCTAAGAAAAAGGATACAATTAAGTACCTATCAAACACGAATTCAGTTGCATTAGAGAGGACTTAAAATTTAATTTTTTTCATCTGGAAACTGAGAACTTCGGCTAACAACCTTCCGATTGGCTGGTAGAACCAGTTTTGAGACTTGTCTAAATCCAAGTAGAGGCAGTTTGGAATAACATAACGTGTCGTAGTAGATGACATTTATAGCGTATTGTAACTTATTTGGGCCCTCCATTAAAAACTTTAGCGGCGCTACAACATGTTTGATTCGTAGATAATAATAGTTAATAATGAAATATCATTTAACTGCTTTCAACAGTCTTCCACTAACGGCGACTGATAATATCAGTTTCTAAGTCGGCCTTATCAACTACTTATGACTTATGCCAACTACTTATGCCTTATGCTTACAGATTTTCAATCATTTGGCTATACTAGTTAGGTAATCTCAGTCTTTCTCTTCAACAGTTTCCCGATGGGACGAAACAGAAGAATTCCGACTTGTAAACTAGAAACCCCTTCCACGTGCAAATACGATCAAAAATGTGATTCCAAATGCAGGAGCTGATTTCGAGATCTTGACCTCATTGGTGGGAGGTTGTCAGTTTTGTAAGAGGACTTGACCATGAAAGGCTTGCGGAACTACCTAGCACTTTTTTCTGCAATTAGTATTGAAAACAAGGAAAGTGCATGGATAAAAAAAAATCCCCAAAAATGTTCATAATTCTATCGTATATATCATATAGAACCGTTAGTTCAGTCTACACAAATCCCACTTACTTAAGGTTATCAGTATGAATAAGACGTCGAATGAGGTTAAAATATCATTACAACTCTGTCTGGCAATTCCGTTAAGTGTTTTTCTCAAAAAAGCATTTTCATACTGGACCAATACTGTAAGCTGAAAGAAAATGTTTGGCCAAATATGAATAGTTACCAGGATATACTCCTCCGCAAAAAAACTCGGGCTGTGGTGGACGTTTTGTTACGTTTACCAACCGTGAAAGGCGAATACAGGAAAACAAACACTAAATATCTATAAATAAATTAAAATCCTAAAAACTTAGTATCACAGATGAAACAGCAATTTCATTACTTTTTCATGGGATTATCAAAGAAATATCCCGTAAGATCTTAGGTAATAGAGTCCAGTTTAAGGCAGAACTTGAATTTGTGAATTAACACCAAGGGATCGTACCGGTTCAGGTGGGTGAGGCGGAGGGGAATGGTCCATTGCAAGCCCAGTTGTTTTTATAGATAATACTTAGCTTCAGATGACGACCTGCGTTCAATGTGTTAACACGCCAACCCAAAAGTTACTGCCTTGATAGTAAATTTTATTATACTCAATGATAATCTTTTTCTTTAAGCTCGATCACAAGGTTTAATATAAATTGTAATGTCCATTAAATTGCGCGAAATATTGCCATGTCGATTATAAGTCAAAACCAAAGAAGACCATAAAAATGAAAAACATATTTAATAACTAACCTTTCGTTGTATCATGGTTGTTATTAATGGTTATTATGGTTATTATGGTTATTATGGTTATTATGGTTATTATGGTTATTATGGTTATGATGGTTGTTATTAATGGTTATTTTTATTATGGTTATTATGGTTATTATGGTTATGGTTATTATGGTTATTATGGTTATTATGGTTATGATGGTTGTTATTAATGGTTATTATGGTTATTATGGTTATTATGGTTATTATGGTTATTATGGTTATGATGGTTATTATGGTTATGATGGTTATTATGGTTATGATGGTTATGATGGTTATTATGGTTATTATGGTTATGATGGTTATGATGGTTATTATGGTTATTATGGTTATTATGGTTATTATGGCTGTTATGGTTATTATGGTTATTATGGTTATTATGGTTATTATGGT
>JBAHVQ010061123.1:0-11122 GCA_036872915.1 Nanipora kamurai | reverse complement strand
GGTTATTATGGTTATTATGGTTATTATGGTTATTATGGTTATTATGGTTATTATGGTTATTATGGTTATTATGGTTAAAATGGTTATGATGGTTATGATGGTTATGATGGTTATGATGGTTATTGTGGTTATGATGGTTATTATGGTTATTATGGTTGTTATTGTGATGTTTGTTATGGTTATTCTTTTCTACTGAATGCTTGTAAATAGATCATCTTACTTGTCATATTTCTATATCTGACTCTGATGATGTTGCGTGACGCGACGAAACGTTAGTTATTAAATATGTTTTTAATTCTTGTGGTCTTTTTTGGTTTTGACTTATAATCGATATGGCGATATTTCGCGCAATTTAATGGACATTACTATTTATATTAAAGTTTCTTTCACAAGGTTGTAGTAAATTTCGATTCTTGATATTGATAGCATGTATGTACCTATACTTAGCCATAACTTCCTAATGAGTAATGTATTATTATTATGTCTAGGTGCTCAATTATGATCTTGAAATATTGGGTGTTGTGAACACAAAAACTGCCAATCATTGTGTATAAAAGCGATGAAAAGCATCCACGAAAAGTCAGATCTTTTCAGGTCACTGATCAAATGACGTTAGCTGAATAACAGCCCGAAGCCATGAAGTTCTTGTATTTCTTCCTTGCAATAACGGTGCTTGTGGTCGTTGCCTCTGCACTGCCGATTAATGATGATGAGACTGACGACAAATTAATGAGGTATGAAGTTACTGTAAAGATATAATACTGGAATTTTTCAATATGATTTTTTTGTAGTTTCAGACAGTTTACACTGTCTTTGATCCGAACCGCTAGTATGATCAGTATTACGATTACCACGGCGTTGACTAGTCTTCAGGGGTGTATCCAGACTATTGCCACCAGTGTCAGGAAACTGGTCAGTATTTAAGTATCCGTCCAATATTTCTACTCTATCTTCCATGTCTGTGAATCTCAAACGCGATTTTTCTGTGTAGTAGTCGTTCAGCGGTATCAAATTGTTGCGCAATGAGTGAAACGGATGTGAACTGCTCGTGAACTGGTTACAGTTTACCATGATTGGTTTACCATGATACCAATTAAGTGCACCCATAAAGTTTCACTATGATTGGATAAAGCCAATTATGTGCACTGGTCAAAGTCACCTCCCATTGGCTTTCCTGATACTTGTGCACTGGTCGCGACACGGTCAGACTTTGTAAACAAGTTCTTGAGCGCTGGCGTATTAACCCGCGCGGAGAGATCGTATTTACCGCGTAAAGACGAATGTTCATAATTTGATATCGGGACAGTGTATAAAGAAGTCCCTAAGTTTTCAAATATGATAGTTTCGTTATATTCATAATATCTGGAAGACAGATCTTTCAAGCTAACGGCGGATGACTTGGAAGATTTTAACTAGTGGCACATTAAATCCAAATACTAACATAACGCGGTCTGTTTGTCTTGTTTCTATTTTGGAATGGAGTCAGTAAAAAATGGCACTAAGTTTGATAAGCTATTTCGATCACCGCTTACGTTTTGAATGACAGCTTGTGCAAAATTTCAAATTCAATTGAGTGGAAAGGCCGAGGTTCGTAATTTTTCTGTAATGGCCATGCAGAACTTCATGGATGTTGTGAGAGGGACAATTACATTAGACAACCAACAGTTGGAGCAGCTGATGCAGGCTCAAATAAGAGAGAAAATGCAGTCTGTTGTGATGAAATACCCACGATGGGGTACGTTATTCTGTCGCCAGAATAACATACCTTTTTTGGGAAAGAGATAATTGCAATTTTCCGGGGGAGAATGCCCCGGCCCGGTAGACATTAGGCTAACGTGCACTGGTGACAAGATTTGCCGGATCCACTCCCGAGTCTTTTGTTTGTTGTTGTTTGTGATATTTTTCGCCATTGCATTTAATATTTCGCCAAATGACTGTTTATATTTAATGACAATGTGTCGCTACCGTATGAATAAATATAATCTACCTATATTTTAACTCGAAGTGATCCGGCAAGGGCGAGCTGATTACGAAACTCGAAAAAACTCTCACGGCATCAATAACCTCGATCGAACTTCAGACTAATTTTCATTTCGCCAAAGATCTAGTAATGATCTTCGATACCATCGCTGGGGACACGGAGGAGTGTACATATGATTTATAGATGTACAAGGTAAAAAGGTAAAAACATTTAAACGATAGAAACAAACGTTTTCCAGCGGGTCGCGACGCTGATCTACCAAATATCAGCGTCCATTCGACGTCACTTTGTTCACGTTCAGTCAACGTCAGAAACAGACGTTGATTCGGCGTTGTTTCGACGTTGAATAGAAGCCCCTAATCAAATTTTCGATCAATGTGCGATTGTATTCCAGTAAGAATTTAGTCTAATAAACTTTTCGTGCGCAGAATTTTGAATTGAATTCAAATCTGGTCGCAACCTTATATCAACGTTATTTCGATGTCACTTAAATCGATGTTATATTGATGGTTTGCGCGTGACGTCATGGCGTCCGTGTTGGTGGAACTTTAACAAAAGAATCTCATTAATTTCCATGCCACCAACATGACGGCCGTATCGTTGTCTTTTGAATCAAAGGGAATTGATTGTAAACCATCAACTGACATCACATATAGACGTGGTTTCGATGTTAAGTCACAGGCATCGTAGTTTCGATGTTAAGTCACATACTTCTGCCAAGTATTCCTGGGGTTTTTTTATCTCTCTGTGAAAGATAAAAAAGCCCAGGTCAGGTAGAGTTTAGGTAGTCCAAACCAGCTCGACATAGTAAGGACACAGAAGTTGTTAGGCTGCAGTCAAATCCAAACAACGATCCACAAAGTTGCGTCGATCATCATTCGCCTTCTACCATTGCTGCATTATTACCGTTATCATTATCATCATCTTTATTTTTTTGAATATTATCGTATTTATCATTGTCATTGTCATAGTTAACGTTGTCATTATTGTTAATGAATGCTATGTAGAATATGAGAAACTAAGACTCCTTCGTGCTGCGTTTATAAGAAAATAATCTACGTACATTTCTTGCAGCAATGACATCCAAACTGATTTGAAAGCCGATCCGAGTCATCATTACTATGGCTGGTGGCGACATAGACGTAGTCGATATTTCTATGGACGCAGGGGACGTTATGGACGCCGAAGGCGTTATTGGTACCGAAAACTATATGGACGCCGTGGACGTTTTGGCTACCAAGGACGTCTTGGCCGCCGAGGACGTTACGGCTATCGGGGACGTTATGGCCGCCGTGGAAGATTTTTTCATCATGGATAAGATAATTTGAAGTGACGTTGGTAAGAAATTCCATTGTGTACGTTTTGCTGATTAAAAAAAGATATATTTCAGTTTAAACTTAAATTGAAAAGTAATGGATATATTAGGCAATATTGAACTAGCAGCGTACGCAGTGAATCTTAACGCCCTCTGATTTGAAGTCTTTTCCAAACCCCCTTCATATCCTACGAGGATATATTACTGGCAGCTGGAAAATTTCAGATTTATATGTGACGTAACCAAAAGGACGTTTTAAAGCCAGGAGACTCCAAAGTAGAAGACTACCGGGAGGCTTATTTACACTCTGTTTTAGTTTGAGTGGTGCAACGACGTCTAGATGTACTTTTTATTGGAGTCGTCAATTCTTCGTTATCAAATAATAATTCTCAAAAAAGAATATCCAAAGGCCGCTGGGTTTAATTCAGTGAATATCTTTGTTTATGGAACTTCCTCACATCAATTTCTCACTATATTTCAAGTCACTTATGGATAATTTTGAAGTGTAGCAACAAAGTCCAGACGGTTAACAAGATATCTTTATAAACGTTTGTATATTTAATAATGAGGAGGAAGGTTAAAAAAACTTTCAACTTACTTCACTTTTCGGATCCATACCCAAAACTATGGGGGTAAAAAGGTTCTGATGTTCGTCGCTTTCTACAAAACCCTCATCACCAGCTCAAAGAAACTGTCATATCACATATATTTATGACATCATGGTTAAAAAATTGCTATTCAAAGATATCTCAAAAATTATTAATATTATACCTTAAGCCAATTTTTTCTAAACCATATAACGTCTCTGAACCATGTAATAACACGCTCCACACCAACGATTTCATTAACCTCTTCCTCAGTTGACGATTTACTCCTTTGACGATTACGTGATTGAATACTATATTTTAGTATTAGCTTTTATTTAATATATCATGTTATACCAAAATAACTAGTTAGAAACGTTATTTTAAAAAAGTCAATTTTGTGTGCAATACCACCTTAAGTCAGCCAACTACCCCCTCTCCTTTTGCAAAAGCTGCATAAGAGCCTGCGATCATTGTCTTCATCACTACACGTTGTGCAACTTAGTCATGAAATATTTATTTACTCTTTTAAATTTCTTTATTACTCTTTTAAATTTCAGAGACGTAGAAAAATTGACGGACAATCGATAGAAGCTGTAACGAAAGACTTGTTTTTGTTTTGTTTTTGTTATTATAAGAAAAGGACTCGTAAATGTTCATCGACGTAAATCAATCCGTAATAAAATTTTGGTAGCAAAACAAAGTTCATCGTTGTTCGTGATCTGGTGTTTGCGGATTAAAAATGCCCATGCTTCCGACGTTCCGTAGCTGTAACATAGTAATAACGTAAGTAACGTAGCTGTAATAACAACGGAAAATTTTTTCGTAACCGCCAGAAGACAGAGAGTTTACGGCGTGAATATGACCCAGATTACGCACGCACATGGAAGACAGCCTTTACAAAGTGTAACTATGTTGGCAGTTGTCTCCCCAGCTTGTTGTTTTTAAATCTCATCCCGCCGGTTAATTTTGCTTGTTTGCTTTTTCAGTTAGTTTTTTTTTGTCTTAAATTTTATTTATCGCTATTTTATACATGTCACTTGTCATTGTCTATGTCATTATTCTCCAATCAAATGTATAATGACGGATCTACAGTATTGACGTGAGCTGTTGCGGTCTTCCTAACTTTGCTAGTTTACTACCTTCGATATTTTTAAACGATGTTTATGGGCCTTAATCAGTCTGTTCTTGTAGAAGGCTTTGCTTTGAAATGGTCAAGATGAAGAATATATTGTGTGACACGTCGCTGTATTCGTTCAACATTTTTCATTAGTTTTGCTATCTGAGGGGCCCAAACTTGGGTCAAGTATCGGAGATTAGTTCAGGATCACCTCGGTTTTCTTTGATGTACCGCGGCTCTTAAAATCACTTAGTTACCTCGGGTGATGTAATCATCATGAACTAAGTTAGATAAATACCTCGAACGTCCGAATTCAGGGATATAAATTCCTCGGGCTCCATGGGCCCTCGGTAAAATCACATCACCATCACATCACCTCAAAAACCCTCTGTAATACGGGCCCTCGGGATTTATATCCCTGAATACCTCCGTTCTCGGTATTTATCTCTTACTTAAACCGTACCATTGTCGGGTAGATTGTTCGTCTGATGGTGATGTGATTTTACAGTTTTAGGTGTTCTTCTTACGTACTTCAGGATCTTGTTTGCATTGGAGCTTGCCATCTCCACGATAAATCGGAGGAGATCCATACTTCTAAATCTCGTTCATATGTACAGTATTTGAGATGCAGATGGAGCAATATTAAATCATGACTGGGTTCTTTTTCCAAAATATTGTCTAAACTTTGCATTTGGTCTTGTTGAAAGTAAGATAAAACACTGCCACTTGCAGTCGCATTTAATTGTGTCAATTCAAGGCTAGTATCCTATTTTGTTAAGTAATGACAAACATTTAAGTAAATTCTTTGAATGTCTGTATGGTGCTGGTGGTCAAATTAAATATACCGTTGTAGAAACACGTCAACTTTTCGTTAAATCCTTCTGAGCTTCGACTTGGTGACTCAAGTCGTCTTCAGAGCTCTTTCATTCATATGACGACGATTTGAGTCGACAAGTCGACAGCGCAGAATGATTTAACAAAGAATTGTTTTTTACGATCCTATATTTACTGAAACATGTTAGTTTCCGGCAAATTTACGTTTTAAAATTATGGGTATAGAAATGTTTCCCGCTTATGTTTGGAATAAGAGTTAGCGTGGGTTTGTTAGTTAAACATTTTTCACGTTAGGAAACTCTTTAAGAGAACGGTCTTTTATTGTTTATGTTGTGTATTACAATTCTCCATTATCTGATATAAAATTGACAAGGTTAAACTATACACAGGGTATCGAACGAACGTTTTGCAATCTTATCATCTTCAAAGTCTAAAGCTGATTGAGTCAATCGAAATCGTTTGCTTTCTATCCTGTATAGTGGTATCAGTCTTAATCTAATCAGTTGCGTATAGCTTATGTTGATTTTATATTCTGTATTCTTTACCGTTTGAGTTGGTCAAGCGGTGCTGGGGTTGATGTAAACAGAAAATTCTGGGTAGTGAAAATTGGTATCAACGCTTACTGCATTAAATTCATTAGTGACTCTATGGAATTTGTTAGTAACTCTATAAAGTACATACTAATAAGTGTAGAAAACAAAAAAGAAACAGGTCCTAGAAGTGGACTCTATGTCGAGTTGCTAATGAAAGAGCCCTTTTACGACAACGCTGCATCATGGGTAATCAGGACTAAATTGAAAGGAAATACTTGCCCCGTTAAGTCATGGGTCAAGTGTGTCGTTTGAAAGTGACTGCACGGATCAAGTATTTCTTTTCAAATTAGTCCTGACTCCCCATAGTGCACCATTTTAGTAAAAGGGCTTATTCAATAGAGTCACTATGGATACTAGTTTTCTTTACACCACATTTTCCCAGTGCTTCAAAGACTACACTACTGGACGAATTTAAACACTATGGAATATAGAGCATCGAAATACTCGATCAGACATGTTTGACTGAGTGGATGCAATCACTTTCTAAGTTAAATAAAATGCTATGAATAACAAAGAAAACCGATGAAAGCTGAACACAAAGGTTCATGTGGGAGATTGGAGTACGTCAGACGTCCAGCGAACGTTTGTCAAGCTCATCATCTCAGAGAAAAAAAAAATTTTTCATGAGTCCTACACGGGAATCGGATCCGCAACGTTCTGATGATTGGTGAACAACATCTGTGTTCAGCTTTCAATGTTTCCATCAATATTATCATATCGTGACTTCCGCTTAGGCAGCACATACGACGAATCTGCACCTTAGCTCATCACCTGAGTCTTGGTCGCTTAATGGTTAGAGTGTCTCACCAATCATCCTAAGGTTGCAGGTTCGCTTCCCGTCTCGGGCTCAGAAATCGTTTTTCTGAGATAACGAACTTGACGAACGTTCGCTGGTCGTCCAAAGAAAACCGCGTCAATCATGTAATAACGCACGGATAGAACTACAGCGGAGCAAAAAAATACTTATAGCGGAGACAAAGGCGACGTTTAGGTTGCAATGCCTTATCTTTGCTATAATTATACTCAATAGACCATGTTCTTTTGTTTTCAGTCGGTTTTTAATTTTGTGGTAGTAACCTTATTTACAAAGCAGCCAGGACTTTACCAAAAATAACGAACTTGTGGTAGGTTGTTGATTAAAATAATAACCTCCTAACGTATAAAACCAGATTTCCCTGCTGAAGTAGCAATTTTCTCGAATTCAGGCCATCCTTCACTAACAAGAACTGAACAAGATATAAATTCGTTGACATAATACAAACATATTTGTCGTTTTATTACCAAAACACAAACTACAGCTAGTTTCATCATGCACCAACAATTCCACGTGAAGAAATTTAGCAATTACTCAACGTTAAAAATTAAAATAAATACTGGCAAACTTAGTTTCCTTGCGCCTGTTTCATATGTGATGTTTTCTTTGATGGGTTTGATCGACAAAATTTTAGCTTGAAACAATTCGCGGCCAAACTGCAGTTTAGCACAAGCACCTGGCCTTTATCGCGGGCTTTATTGCGGGCTCATGCGTAAGAATAGCGGTATTTGGCGGGAAAATTTAACAAGCCAAGGCGTGCGAGTGTATATCATTATTTCCAATAAAAGAGTATCGTATGGAAAACAACAATAAACTACATTTAATTCTCCTTATTGTTAGTGTTGGGGTTAGGCAGCTATCTTGGTTGAACTTGAACAAAAGAATCTTATTAACTTTGTATTGTATGAGGAACCAAGATGGCCACTGTGTAATTGTCTTCCGAATCTCAAGGGAATGATTTCAAACCATCTATAATAACACAAGATTATGTAAAGTTTGACAAATTTACTTTTCTCACTTTGGCTGCTACATCTTGTTTGTCATATCTATCTGTAAGACAGAATATCCTTACCTTTGTCGGTGAACTTTATTTGTCGGTTATTTTCTTTTGAAGGTTATATATGTACGTTCTGCCATCGAATTTGGATTCTCTTTTCCCGATGTCATTCGTTTCAACGAGCAGGATGACTTTTCGAGGTTTATCATAGTCATTTACATACTCAACCATTGAGACACATTTGACTGTCACCTATTTATCAGTTAATCCACTTGTTTTTTTCTGCCCACATACCCTTCAGCATTGACTCCAATTACGACAGCTTTATTACTTGTATGTCGGGGGTCTTTACGAGTGGCTAACATACCTTGATTGTTTTCTCCATCGTTGTAATAACGATCAGCGTCTTCTGTCATTATTTATACTGAAAATCAAATGCTTTTCATCATCTGTTGATGTTGATTATGTTCATCTTCAGTCAATGAGAATTTGCTAGGATGGATTATGGTGTTTGCTTCAAAGATATTGGGAGGTTGCTTTCGAGCACCGTTTAATCAAGATTTATGGTTTGTAGTTTTTCAACCAGGTTCTTGGGCATGCGATTGAGTCAGACTATTCGAGGCAACTGACAATCCTCAGCGAAGCGATTTCTTCAATAATTTCTTTACAAGTTTTGTTTTTTTGAGATCAGCTCAATCAATGTTTGACTGGAAAATCTTCATTATTCAAGGTATGGTATTAACCCTACTGATTTTGAAAATTTGATTTTGTTTGCTATGTTCATGCAACAAAAATCGCTTTGATTCGATCGATTAGGTTTGTTACCTTGTCTTCTTAGCTTCGAATTTTAGTGTGGTTGCCTTGCTGCAATCCCATTGTTATCGATTTAGTTTTCTGTTTAAGAATTTTGTTTTCTCAGTGAAGCGACTTGCATTCATATGGCTTCTTTGTATTATTGATTTTGCCCAAAGCATTTCCATGCCCAGCTTACCTTCAGTCATCTTGAATCGTCGATTGATAATTTCTTGGAACCAAAACACTCAAAATTACAATGACAAATAGAACGTGCTGAATCAGTTGCCCAAACACATTGCTTTATCTTTAAGGATCTCGATTTGGGACATCAGTGTGCCCGAAAAATATCCTTAATGATGTCATCCAAAGGCAAGTAAGGTGCCAAACCTTCAGATATATTGAGAGCCTTTATAATGCGGCTATGACATTCTGAGCACGTTCACCCCCAAAGGATATGGTCTTGTTTGTGCAATGGAAGTTTACATTTGGGATTTGCCTTCAAGCTACCGAGTTACTCCCAAACACGTTTCTATCCTATACTTCCTCATTTATCGTTATTACTTTTAAGTCATCGTGGCCTCCACACAGGATTTCACGGCAGCCGTCGCCTTCTTGCAAGCAGGGCTGCAATAATGGCTAGATTTCTCAGACATTTTATCATGCCAATCATTACTCGTTAACTCTTTACCCGGCACTGATGCTATTTGCCATTATTAGTTTTGACCTGACAAGGGAAGACATCCTGAAAACCTGTCCAGTATAGGGTTGATTAGCATGATAAAGCCCTTAAGTTAACTAGCCTTTGTCTCAGTGAAACGCGCCATCCAACTATTGAACGTCCGAACTTAAATTTAATACTAGGTTTCACGGTAGTCGACACCATGTGGCAAAGTAGGGTTGAGACAATGTCTAATATACGCAGGGGATTTATTATGATAATCCTAATGATTATCATAATAATGGCAAGATGGCGTCGGCTACCATGAAACCTACTATTCACCGAGTAGGAAGATACCCACTCAATAGTCCTATTCACCAGATAAAATTTAAGTTTGGTTGTTCAAAGGATGGATGACGCTCTTCATTCATTGGGACTTATCCGATGGATAAGGCTATGCAGGTTTTGAATAATCAATCCCTGATAATTTTCGGAGCAGTTCAAAGCAACGTGCATGTTCACTATTCGCCAGCTTACCTGAAAAACATGTCAAAGAATCGAAGGACGTTTACACTCCTTAGAACATGTTTTGATCATAACAAAAGAAAACGTTTCCAGTTATGAAAATGCTTCCACCCACTTAGCAGATCATGATCGAGTATTTCGATGCTCTTTATTCCTTTATGTTTAAATTCGTCAAATCGTGTGAGCTTTGAAGCACAGGGGAAATGCAGAGTAAAGAAAATTAGTATCCACGGTGACTTCATGGAATTCATGACCAACTCTATATACAGCGTGCATAAAAAAACACTACCTTATTAAAAATTATGATTATTGTTCAGAAATAACTGGCGGTACAAAAGGTAATTTGTAAAGAATATTAATGAAGCATGACTAAAGTAGGGTAGTCATTAATGGAGTCATTAATGAATTTAACGTAGTAAACGTCGATACCAGTTTTCACCGCCCAGAATTTTTATTCACATCAACCCCAACTCTGCTTGACTAACTCAAACAGTAAAGAATACAAAACATAAAACCAACATAATCTATACGCCGCTGAAAACTAACGTTTTCGATCGTCTCGATCATCTTCATGCTTTCAAGATGATCGAGATGGAGCAGATCTAGAACGTTCGTTTCTTATCCTGTATATAGTATCAGTTTTAACCTTGTCAATTTTATATTAAATAATAAAGAATTGTAATACACAACATGAACAATAAAATGTCGTTCTCTTAAAGAGCTACATAACGTGAAAAACGTTTAACTAACAAACCGGAACTTAAGAATGCTTAAACTGACGTTTCAAGCGAAGGCCTTCATCGGAAAAATTGGTTTTCACTCTGACGAAGGCCTTCGCTCGAAACGTCAGTTTAAGCATTCTTAAGTTCCGGCAGTTTCCCAAACCTTTTGACTATCTACAAGCCG
>JBAHVQ010060908.1:0-28135 GCA_036872915.1 Nanipora kamurai | reverse complement strand
TTTTCAGTTGACTTCAGCAGTGTAGGTTTAATGTGAATTTATCATTTCATATTACCCTGAGGATGATTCTGGAATTTAATTACTTTGTTGTAAATGAATTTCCTTTTAGCACTATTGAAATTTGATTGATAATTTTATTAAAGTTTGAAAAGCACTGTTGAAGAAGCAAATCACTCAAATGAACTTTACTTACTTTAATGAAGGGCAAAGGTGTATAGCTCATTTGGCCGAGCACTGCACTAGACTTGCACCAAATATAGAAGTGTTGGAAAAATGAAGTGAAAAAAGTTAACATATTGCTAGATATAATCATTTTAGGGACATTGGGATCAAAGACCAAGAATGCGGAAAGTAATCTGGAGGAGTTGGCGATTAGAGTTAGAAATGAGGCTCTTCAGAAAACTGCATTATTGGGAACTACTTGAATTTTGAGAAAAGTGTTAGACATCAGTTGAAAACTACCATAGTTACTGTACAATAGATGGCAAATTGTATTGCTATGGTACAACATTATAAACAGAAAACAATTGCATTATAGTAATAATGATAACAATATTAATGATGATCAGCATAATGATAAGGACAACAATAATAATAACTGTCAACTGATCCTGTAAAGTTTAAATTATTTATTCAATTTCAACTATGACGAAATTAGCAAAAAATAAAAATTGAACAAATGCCATACAGTCCCTTCCTGGGTTTTACAGCCATAAGCAAAGACTGTATATACATGATTCATCACCAGTGCTTCTGCCTTCACCAAACAAACATTGTGACAATTGCAGAATTTTGTGATTAATAATTAAAACTCTAGATCTTTACAAGCTGCTAAACAGTTTCGCTAAAAAATCGTACAATGACAATTGGCAGCAATTATACATGCAAAGTATAGAATACTTAAATTAAAAATTCATTTTACATCCGGATTTACGATGACACCAGGGTCACTAGATGCAAATTTGGTAATATTACATAATACAGTTTAATATGACCGCTTGAACTTCAAGCCAAATTGTATGTTACGTTGACACTTACCAGTTCATACATAGCTGCACCACTCATACGTTCTGCGGTAACAACTAAGAAAAAAAACAACAGGAAAGTTACCATTAATACAAAACAATTAGGGTGAGTAACATTGGATATATATAGCAGGGCAAAAGAGAAACATTTTACCTGGACCTGACACTGCATGTACGTAGCCATACTCTGAATCTTTTATGGACAATCCCTTCATTGTCTGATCCATTTTGGTGGTGTCTATATTACATAAATACCCTATCTACAATATAAAGAGATATCGCAAGCCGAAATAGTAAGATTGGGGAAGAATGCGATAAAAAGTCATGTGCGAAACATAGGATTCGATGTGTTTCCGGCTTGTGGACTATTGGTCTCAAGGGGGAGGACCCATGATTCTAACTTTGACTTACTCATGTTTTGAAACACGGGTTTTTTTCCTCAAATTAAAACTCTGACCATTACCATAGAATTAAAACCTATCGTATAAACGAGAATTATATGATAAATTTTTCGGAAATATCTCCTCTGTTCAGAATAGAATTTCATTCTAACTTCACGGTTACGACCCTAGTGACTGATTTTTTTCTCAGCTCCAGACTTCCAGTCTACTTACAAAATTTCGCGAAAATAATGGCTGACAATTTTAACTGTGTAATATTTCCTGGAGTAATTTTGTTTCATATCTTGAGGCGGCCATATTCACGTGGACATCGCAGTTCTTTCTTTTTTTCTATTTTAATCTTATTTGTAGTGTATGCAGTGTCTTCTACTCCTGAAGCTAGCAAAAAATCGGAATGCAGCGATAAAAAATTTATCGAACATTTCAATTGCAGCAGTAGTAATTGTACATATGGACAAGATGATGAAATCGAATGCAGTGTCTCTGAAAAGATTCAGTGTGAGGTAATTTCAAACACTGACGATAAAGTTTAATTTCAGACTAATTTATGACCAAACGAGTCAATATTGTATGGCTGTTAATAATTACTGTAGTACATCAGTATGACTGCAATTAACATATTCAATATCCATTCACCGTACTGTACAGTTTGTCACCAGGTAAATTGAAACAAGTCTCATTGACTGTGTGTCAATGTTTAACATTATTCCAATAGTTAACCTAATCACAATGCACTGTGTATGTTTGCACCAGAAAGTGTACAATGTTCTAAATTATTGTGGTTACATACCAGTTGCTATGGCACTGAGTGGTAATCATTATCAAAGCCAAGCAATGCTCCCTCTGATAATAATGCCCATTCATACCTACATCATAGTCACCAACAATAATTGGAAACTTGTTTTTTTTTGAATAATTTTTAGGGTGAACATTCTTTCAAAAAGAAAATGAACTGCAGGTATTGCTATCAGACAAATCCCAGTGATCATGATTGTTCACCTGTAACTCATTGTAAGGTAAACATCCTTAAATGGTCTGGAGGTGCTATGGTAACTGATAATTTCATACTGTAAACTTTTTATGTACTTGATTTAATGGACTATAATTATTGACAATGCTAGGTACCCAGTGCAATGTTTGTAGTTCCAGCCAAAATTAGAATTTCATATTTAGCCCAGATGGGTCATTTGCCCCCTGAGTAGTGTGGAATAAGTGTGTTGAATGTAGCAAATGTGAGTAAGGTCTGTTGATGAAATATACAGTGTACCATAATGTGCTGGGTGTTTGTTTACAGTGTATCATAATGTGCTGGGTGTTTGTTAAGAGTTTGACTGGAAAAAATAACTATAATCTAAAGCAGAAATGTGAAAAACCTAATGTATGAGTAATAGTATGAGTTTCTTCATGACATCATCAGAATTTTTGTAAGGGCCTGAAAAAGACATCTTACCTGCTGCCCCATCTGTCCCTATTGGCTGTCAAATCTTCTGCACAATGGGGATAATTCAGTGAAGTGACAGCCATTTGACTAAGGGACCTGATTTGTAAGGATGATTTAATGGCTAGTACACCTGTAGTTATACATCAAAATTTGTGTTATCAATTTGTAATATCCAGTTATTATTAAAGAGTGCTAATTCTTACGAATGCATTTATACCAAGTAAAAATTCAATTTTTAGACACTTGAAAGTCCTAACAAGCGAAGATACATAACCAATTGTGCAGTGAAAAATACCACCCTTTGTCTTGGTAAGTTGCCATGTAGTATTTGTACAGTACAGTAAACATTATAGTAAATACAGAGTGGTTTTGTCTGCATTAAACACAGAACAAGTGGATACTGTAAGTGGAGACTGAGTAGCTGAGCCACTTTTAATTCCTGGGTACGAATTCTGTCACCAAGGAGTTAAACAACATATTTTGGACTTGTTATGCTCCGTTACGCATCCAGAATGCATTTTAAGGGGGGTGTTGTCTCTTTTATGTGCTTGCTCCATGTTTACGATCCCCTGTAAAGTTACGATAACATTGTTTTAGGCCTTAGTCCACCTCTTACTGTACATACACAGATAGTTGAATGCAGATACCGTAGTTGTATGACAGATAGTTGTATGCCCCTGATGTGGATTGAACTGGAAATGCTCTGATCACTACTGACATGCTTCAACAACTGAGCTACAGACACAAAATTTTTAAATTCCACTTCTTTGCCACCATATCATTGTGTTTTTACAAAGTAGATCAATATAGGTAGCCACTGCTTTGCTCACTTTAAAGTGGTTGACTTTCTGGTTTCTATTGTATTATCTTTGTCTCTTTGAACCAATCTGAAAAGGTGGTTGTACTTTTAGCATAAAGACTCTACGGTACGTAAGGTATGCGTAAATGTAATACATGTGCAAGCTTGACATGTGGCAAACAATACTGCAGCTTTCGTCAAGCTCAAATCCTTGAAAAATATATCTGAGCCTAAGACTGGGATTGCACAATCATTGTGACAATTCATTTTTGCCTAGATATTGTGCCTTTACCTTACCATTCAGGATGAAATACACTAGTATTAACATACACTCAGAAACATTGTCTTGTTACTGTATATTGTGCTAGTTTTGAATAGATTCTGCATTTTGCTGTGCACAAGCTTCACTCAAAACACCATTTTTTATTATATTTGATCCAAAGTTTCATTTCTCACTTCACTTGTTTCATGTTGGATATAAAACCTGTTAAAAGTTTTCTAATTGCATGGCTTACCTTTTTGGATTTCCCATGTTGATTAACATTTATTTGGCTTAAAGGTAATCGCAAATTCAAGAAATCTGTTTTGTGTAACTGGACTTCTGGCTATAGATGGTCAACTGCTGCTATTCTCAGGTAACATTTAGCCAACGTGATTGTAAAAGATTTATTTGAAGATAAATCTTGAATTTTTTATGTTAGAACTCTAACCATGTGGGAAAATGATGTCATTATAGAAACAATAGGTATGAATTCAGATTGGAATTTATGACAGATGAAGGAAATTTTTGAGTGTCAGAATGGTGTACTTTTAAGACCCAACCAAGTCCAGTTGCAAAAAATGCAACTCTAGGGATTCTGGCTGTGAATCATAAACCTTGGGATTGTACAGCAATTGACATGGGATTTTTGAATGATCGTGTTTCTGATGCACTGATTGGGATTATATAACTGTCAAAGCCTTGTTATTTCTCCTAAATCATTATATAGTCTAACAAGATGAACCAGATCCAACACACAAATTCGATAACTTAGCGAAGATACTAATGTATAATTTCCATAGCACCTCTACAATCACCAATCTTGAGGTCAGGTACTGTACTGTACATAAGCCTTGAATTTCGGCTTCTTCTGTGAATTTTACGCCTGCGCTATAAGTCAGTTGTATTCTATTATCCGTCTTGCATTCTTCATTCGAAATCATTAAGAAGCCTGTGAATTTGGAAGGCCTTTTTCATAAGGGTCACGCTTGGTATGGGAATGTAATTGAATGCAAACAAAAGGAAAACAGCAGCTGCAAACGAAGAGGTTCTCATTTTAATGGCAAATTTCTGATATTGTCTCCAATACTGCTACAGTATATCTGAACAGGAAAAATGTAAGTAGTTAATTGACCGTGTATCTCGCCTTTGGAAACGTTTTGCGTAATCTCAAAGAAAAGCATCAATTGTCCTGTTTCGTTCAACAAGCTCAAACGCTCTTCCTTTGTTGCTATTTTTTACTTTGGAAATTCCATGTCCTCCTTTAATGTCCTAAGATGTCTGACCTAGGAGGGCAAACGGGCCCTTAAGTGGTTTTTGCTTCATGACTTTGAGGCGTTTTAGCTGTAGGAAATGAAAATTCGAGACATACCATAGTTTGATACTGTTCATTGAAAATTGTTGCCATGGTAACCGGGTTTTTTTAAGTCAACTTTGAATTTATAATTTTCCTTATTTTTCGATATAAAGAAGGTGTAAAACAGCCTTGGCTCTACGTTGCTGCTCAAATGAGATCCGTCAACCTCTATTACATTTTTGAAATTACTTTTACATTTTTTTAACATTTTACTTTTACATTTTTAACTGAGACAATATTTCATTTCTTCCAATGAATGGTACATTCTGAGTAGTTTTCATTCATTTTTCAAATTTTATTTTTCCAATTGACACATTTAAGTGATAGTGGCTAGTTTTTGCAGACGTTTTCAATATCTGGCAAAAGATAAAGAAACTAGAGTCATTTATTTCGGTAGCAATAGCAACCATTATTTATAGTTTGGCTCAATGTTCGCTGTTTTACGGTTTTTATGCAGCGGAAACGCTTTTTCTATGAATTTCTCAAACTTATTAATATTTCATAAGAAAACACAAACGAAGTCAGTACTGAGACGGCATCTGGATATGTGATCTTAATTAGCATAAAATTTCGACAACTTTAAACCCGATTTTCTCCTTAGATACGGGTTCGTTTGAGAAGCCATATTATACACTGGAAAGTCGTGTTTTATCTGATTTCCAAACACGTCGAAATTGGTTAAAAAAACTCGGCCATCACTCGTCATGTATGATATTTACGATATTTATTTATTTCATATATGATATACTTCTGGCATTCTGTAAAGTTATCGCATGTTATCAAAGGTTTAGTAGGGGGAAAACTACAAATTCTGACATCGTTGGTTTGAATGAGCTGATCTGGAACTTAAGCAACCAAAAAGGTTGACAATGACGCCCAACACTTAACTCCTTCCTGTCCGAGGACTTTTCCCTTGACGAGTAAAATCGTTTGGCGTTAGCCAGAGCAAAAAACCAAAGTCTCCATAGGTCACTGAGGGGACCTATGCGGACAGGAAGGAGTTAATGGAGTTTTTGTTGCATTCACGTGTTCAGGACGACGTTAAGTTATGGAGAAGCTAAAGCTACTGAGTTTGAGGTCAAATCGCTGAGCGGAATCTTTTTAGTTATATGTTGAGGCTTTTTAGAGGTCGTAAAACAAATATCAAGTATTCAGCACGACGTCAGTGATACATCGTTTCTGACTAATGTTAACTTTCCGATTGTATATCAGAATCATCCTCAGGGTAATATGAAACTATAATTTCACAAAAGAATTATTTTACACTATTTTAGTCAAGTGAAAAAGTTGACTCTAGTTGAATTTAAACTCGCACCATCGGGATGAGGATCCATAGCTCCACTTATCGAGTCTACTGGGATTGAAAGCGAGGTTTCATCTAACTTAAGTACACAAGTCATTCTCGTGACAACTCGCTATTCATGAGCAGGGCAGTGCAATGTTACGATCCTATTTCGGAAACATACTCAGAGCAATAGGAAATGATAATTTAGCAGTTGCTATACATTGCTGACGTCAACTGAAAAAGTTGACTCGGGATACCGTTCGACCGCTCTACCTGTTGAGCTATCGAGTCTACAGGGACTGAATCCATCCTCATGGATAGCTCGAGTCAAGTTTTTCAGTTGACTTCACTAGTGTAGGATAATTGTGAAATTATGGTTTCTAATATTCCGTTTGCATACTTCACACTGTCGTATCCTCGTGTCATTTTCTCGATGACGTCGTATACTGCATCAGATGATACGACGGAAACTAATTAAGCCGCAGAAACATTCTTCTGACCGTTCTTTATAGTATGTTTTTGAAAATTTCCGTCCTCCTGGAGTTGTTTAACATTATATTATGTAAAAGAAAACAATGAAACTGTGTGTAGTCATCACTACACCATCTTCAAGATGTTGTTGAACACGCCGTTACTGACTTAAAGCCCTTAAACTCGGAAGTAGTACGGCTAGTCCTGTTTAACCCCCCTGATGCAAAGTCGCTGTTATGAAGCAGTATAGATATTACGTCGAAACATACGAAGTATGATGTCATGATTTCGCAGACTTAATTACTAAGAAGTTGCGTAATGGGGAGCCAACAACCTGCAAGAAGTAAGAGCTAAAAATACTCGAGGCCAGGCTGGGTTAATCGGCACTTCGGGATGCTTGGTCGAAAAACAAAACGGTATATTAACTCTTTACGAATGTTAGTTGTCCCTCCGACGAATTCATCTCTCTTTGGTCAGAGTAAAATACTAAAAGATACTAATTAATTAGTCTGGGGAATCAATCTTTGGAAAAAACGCATCTAACCTTTGGACTGCCAGTGCAATGCACTAATAATTAATGTACTGAAATGCAATGCATTTACTGGGAGCTTCATAAAACTTGTTTTTGCCAAACTTCTTCTTTATTGATATGACACCTCGTTTCCTATATCTTAGCTAAATTGTACTAATGTACAATGTAGCCAGTCAGAATGATTGCACTACAGTATGGAGGTAATGTTAGTGGAACTATTTTAAACAAGTGTTTGTAATATAAATAAAACTACTCAAAAGATTTACACGAGTCCCTGAAAATTAGCTAACCTATCTTTCGTTCCTGTTTCTAGCTTAACCTTGGGCGGCTTTGGTGTGGACAGATTTTATTTAGGCTATTGGAAAGAAGGTCTTGCAAAGTTATTTAGCTTTGGTGGTCTTGGCGTTTGGACCCTGGTTGATTTCATTCTAATTTTGTGTGAATACGTCGGTCCAAGTGACGAGTCTTTGTACATATTTTGAAACCATCTGCTATCTCAACAGGCAATATATAACGTTGTATATACTTTGATACCGTTAATTTTGCTAGAGATAACAACCTAGAAATAAATAGAATGATACGAGCTAGATTGAGCAGTCTTCCTGCTATAAAGTGATGTTGAAGATTACTCTCTCTGTAAAAAGGCGCACTAGACATATTAAATATGAAAATTCTGCAAGACTTATATTTAGTATTTATTTTTAATATCGGTATCCTTCACATCCACACTCAATTTGTGTATGATGTTCAAACGTATCATAAAAATGTATACAAAGATCCCAAGAAAAAGAAACAGCATAATCTGTAGAAAATCTTTATTGAGTTGAGTTTCTTTTTTGGTTGGTTTAACTCGAAGAAAACGGCTGTTTCTTTGCTAAAAACGAGAAAGCAATTTTCTGCAAGGTTCTGGATTACGTTTCCTACAAATATGATTGCATTCAATTGATCAAAAACTTTGAATTTTTTGCCGCTGTGATTTGGTCAGGGAGGCATAACCACAGTTGTTGTAATCCTGATTCAAACCACCCATTCAAATCATCCCGCCGGTGTTGTTTATGTGGATGCGTTGGTGCATGATTTACCGTCCAAGCGTAGATGGGAATAGTGACACAGCAGATTGTTTAACCTTTAACCACTTGACAGCCAGATTTTCTGCCTTTAACGAGTAGAATCGTCTGGCGTTAGCCAGAGTAAAATAATAAAAAGTCGACTGTGTTCGACTTTGGCGGTGAAAAGAGTTAAAGAGGTTTAAGATCTTATACTGGACGACAATCCAATAGCAACTCACGTAACTGAGGGTGTACACGCTATTTCTACATCATGTAAATGCGTCAACGCAACCTCGAGTACCACAGGTTGCGACCACAAACTAAATACCCAGGTTTATAGCGTCAACACGTCACTTGTTTGCAGTTATATCTATCGTGCATCCATAATTGAACTGAACTTGAGTAACGGTGAATCGTTTCTTAGATAGTTGTTAAGGTGATGGAAAACATACCGAGATTTCTATTGCGTTTTTTATGAAAAGTTTTCACAACCTTGCCCAATTTACGATTCGTCCTGCGAGCTGGCTCTCTTTATTGCAGTCGTATGCATTTATTTACCACCATCCCTAAGCTCTGGAGAAGTTGGCGATTTTTATGAGTATTTCTTCTCTTGCTATGACACACTTACAGGCGAAAGCCCAAATATGTTATTGTTGCAGCAGATGATTTTAATCCTTTGAGTAACGGTTTTCGAGAGAAAATAATCACTAACCTCTGCCAATTGAAGCAAGTCGTTAAGAAACCGACAAGAGGCACAGCAATTCTGGACTTTATACTAAGTAATGCTTACTCATTTTATGAAGAACCAAAAGTTCTCCCTCCTTTCGGCAGTTCAGACCATAACAGCATAGTTTGGAGACCCAAAATACAAACGTCGAACAAGGGTAAAACCAAGAAAATTCTCACCCGAACTATAAAGGATTCTGGGCTTCAGCTATTTGAAAACCTTATTAGTCGGCAAAGTTGGACAGCAGTGTATAATTCCCCTTGCATAAATAGTAAGGTGGAAGCGTTCTTATCTGTAACGTCTGAGATGATTGAAACTGTTTTCCCGTTGAAAACTGTTAAAGTGCATGAGGATGACAAACCTTTTATATCAGGTAGAATTAGAAAAATGATTATCAAAATTGATAGATTGTATCAACAAGGACGAATGAACGATTTCAGAGTAATGCGTAATAAAATCGCGTCGGAGATTCGCAAAGGAAAGCACAAATTATATAAGGAAAAGATTAAACCTGCCCGAGTTCACGATCCGAAAACATGGTGGAAAAATATTAAAAAGATCATTGGAATGAAACAACAAAGCTTTGTCCTCATTTACCCTGTAATCGATGTTCCGCTAAACCTAAAAGAGGCAGCTGATCAAATGAACGATTTTTTTACCAACCTCTCCAGTGAGTTTCCTGATGTAAAAAGTGAATGGTCTTATATAGGAGCTGGTGATCGCTTACGGTACATTGATTTTGATAGTGTTGCAAGCAAGTTGAAATGTCTTAAAACAAATAAAGCTGTTGGTCCCTTTGATCCCAATACGAGAATAATAAAGATGTTTGCGAACCATTTTGCAGGTCCGCTGAGGCACATATTTAATGAATCCTTTCGTTGCCGGGTATTCCCGGATGTTTGGAAAATCGCAAAGGTATGCGGAATACCGAAACGTAAACCCTGCTGTTCAGTGGATCTCCTAAGGCCAATTGCTCTTACAAGCACCTTATGTAAAATCCAGGAATCACAGGAAAACAAAACTACTCTACCACTAATTCAGATCGGTGGCAATTAGATATCTCGAGTAAAATCGTATAAACTATTAGGTATATGGATAGACGATGACCTCAAATGGAATACCAATACCGAGAACATCACTAAAAAGCTGCGAAGCGCCTTTCTTTTTTAAAGATCCTAAAAAACTACGGCGCACCAATAAGTGACCTATTAACCTTCTACTGCATTGTGATTCGGTCTGTACTCGAATATGGGGCGCAAATTTGGAGCGAAGACCTGACACAAATGCAGAAAGAAAACATTGAAAGAATTCAAAAACGAGCCCTTAGAATAATTTATCGAAACTATGACGAATACGACTCTGTTATTACAGAGTAATTTACTGACATTAGAAGAACGTAGAAATAATCTATGTGCTGCTCTAATTAAAGACTTGTTAAAATCATCCCACAGGCTCCACAGTTTACTACCGAAAAAAGTGAATGATATAAGAGAAAGAGGGACCCGGACAAATGGCGAGAAGGTGTATAACTATTTCTGTAAAACTGAACGATTTAGAAATAGTCCCGTAGTTGATGCTATTGATGTGTATAATTTTAAACTTGATAGGCAAAATTTCTTAGTGTAATTATATACCATAATACGTGAAAGTTTTAAACTTCTATTGTAATTAATGTAATATACTTAATGTAATATATTTAATGCTTGTAAACACGTAATTTGGTCTTAATACTATTGAACGTGTAATAAATACCCAATATATATATAAAGAAAGGAGTGTCTGCACGGATCCTATTGCAATTTCTTTTGTATCGTGCTAAATTGGGACGCAGCTTTCCTATTGGCTAAGCATACGGACCCTCCTCACTCTGTTGGCTGGTCAGTGTCGTAGCCAGAGAATATATGATGTCCGGGCCTGGGAAGCACAGTAATTAGGGTGGTCCGGGGGCATGCTGCCCCGAATATATTCCGATTGACTTCAAATTGTTTGTGACTGATTCAGAAAATTTGTGTCAACGACTGGCTGACGAGGGGGAGGAAAGCCAACTAGGTCACAAAATGAATGCGAAAGTGGATAAGTTCTTAATGTCATCTCGAATTATTTAAAATTTACCGTGTATATTTTAGTTGAATATGCCAAATATATTTTGGGGAACGGTCATGTCCGAGCTGACGCCCGGGCCTGGGTCTGGGTATGCCACTGTGGCTGATTGAATATGTATATGTTTGTCTATATTAACTTATTCTGATTATTTCAAAAAGCACTCGGAATAGGCTTGCAAAAATTATTCCAATATTATTCTATTCCTTGTTTATCTTTAATTTCCATCTTTCAGGTCCAGATGATCTATTTTCCCCAAATAATTCTTGAGTAATTGCATTTGAAACAGAAAAGTTTTGAAATTGACTTCGGGAGAGCGGTAAGACGTGATTAGTTCATAGCGCATTTGAAGCCAACCGTTTTAATTATTGACAAGTGGCTGAACTAAAATTGCAATAGGATCCGTGCAGGCTCTCCTTTCTCTCGGGAGAGCCTGCTCGCAGGCTAAACTTGCAGGGGCGTACTGTCAACACTTTCGAGGAGTGTTTCTGCCCTTTGAACCAATATTTAGTGTTCATCTGGGCTGGAACACCTTTGATCTTTTGGATCCACAAAAACCCATTCTCTTACCGTTTGTGTAAGATATCTTTTTCAGAAAAAAAGGTATCAAAAGGAAAAGTGAAGGGGTTTTTTGTATGTAAAGATACCTGCAACTGACAAATAAAATTCCTTGCCAGTAAATGGCGTAATTTTACGGAAAATTCGAACTGAAATGCATTTTCAGCTGCCCAGTATGCAGTGTGTCAAGCAGACGCTTAGATTTACGATCAGATTATTACTAGTCAAGGAGGCTAGCCCCCTTGAGATACGAAGTATCGCCGAGTCTGTTAATTTTGATGCACTTCGTACTATTAACCCGAAGTTATGACTGTTAATCTAATGGTAACCCAAAGTGTAGAAAAAATGGTCCAGGGAATTGCGTGTCGAATGTGGACGTTATGACCACTGAACCGTTAACTAAGGTTTATATATTGCTCGTCACGTCAGTTCATGATCGTCTAATGTCTTAGGGGTGCAACGGGAGGGGGGGATAGGAATGGGTGATCTCTCCTCCTTCTTAGTCGGGCAGAAGGAAATTTTGGGAGGTCAGTTTCGATACATCTAGCGTTTACAAGTTAATTTTATTTTTTTTATGTATTTAACTTCAAAAATGTAGAGCTTCTAATTTATAGTACGTGTAACTCTATTTCATCCAATTCAAACGCCTTGTGAGCCGAGTAAGTAGAGAGGTCCGGCAAATGTTGGACTTTTCAGGTCTGCACTGTAATCGGTCATTGGGTGAGTTTGACTCTAAAAGAGAATCATGAGTAATCAGGACAAAATTCAAAACGAGTATCTGACTTGTGGAAGCTACCCATAATTCCCTGCTGGGGCCGAAGTCCTCTATTTGAGTGTAGGGGGTTTCATGGTAGCCGACGCCATCTTGCCAAGTTGGGCTCAGATAATGGCCAGTTAACTCAGAGGTTTTATAACGTTAATCTTGACGATTTAAATGATAAAGCGTCTGCGTAATTTAGCCATGCTTCGAGCCTCACTTGCAAGATGGCTACGGCTACCGTGAAACCCTTTATTCATGGAAGCTTGATGAAAGCTAGTGGAACACTACAATATTTGTTCTCTTCAATACCGCTTATCTGTGGCTTTCCATTGTGAGACAACGGATGAATAAACTCGTTGCCAACACTGGTTCTTCACCAACATAATTAGAGTTTTATGACCGAATTGAACCCGTTCATCACATAGAGGACTTGTGCCAAATTCGGGTCGCAGTTATCAACGATCAGGCCGTCCTTCGGTTTGTCTGTATATAGCAGCTAAAACGTTGTGTTTGGGCGTTATTCATTACCTATTAACCGAGTGTGAGGTCTGTAGAGGAAAGTATTTGCCAGAGGATTTCGTACAAACCGAGCGACGAAGGAGCGAAGTCTGTGCGTAAATTCCGAGGGCAAGTATTTTCCCGTACATTAAAAGACCGGAAGATGTATAAATCGGACAAGGAACTCACATTTCGTGCCTCAAACTGCTAGCCATTCTGTACGAAAAACTTATTGCACAGCCAGGCAGCCAATTAGCGTGCGTTATTTTGCTTGCAGACCGGAAAACGAACGTTTCCATATAATAAAATTATTTGGTGCTCAATCTTTTGTAGTCCGCTACCGTGAAGCGTGTTCTGTACTGGGTAGAGGGTGGAGGACTGGCGAGCGGGGCACGACCGTCACATATGGATGTGTGAGGTGATGAGTTGGGATTGTGTTTGTTGTTGTGAAAACTTTTTGATAACAAAGATTTATTCCTTTATTGAATAACATTTAATTAAACTCCAGAAAATCATGGAGGGGGGGCTTTTAGCCTCCTAGACCCTCCAGCTCCGCGGTCGCTAATAGTTTGTCCAGGATAAGTTATTTGAATTCTGATGCAATAACTCGTTGCATTAGTCTGAAGGCACTAGTCTGAATGCAGTGCACAAAGTGAACACAGTGAAAAGGTGCCCAAGCACGAGCACTGTATCACGAGATAGCGCCCGTTCCCGAGCACTTTGTCCGAGCACCTGGTCTGAACACGGGGCTTATGTCTTCTATTACATGGCAGCTAAATCTTTGTGTTTTGAATCAGAAGCGATTGATTGCAACTGGCCAATTGCCTCCTACTGGAGGCGTAACAAGTTTAGTTAATAGATTGGGAATGTAGAGTTTCCCAATATTTTTCTAAATAATCGATGCAATTGAAAGACCAGGCGGAAAACGTATTCGAATGATGAAAATTAAGAATTTTTTGCTGGGCTTTGATTTTCATCATTCGAATATTTTTCTAAATAGCTAATTTTAATCTTTGAGAATACGGTCACCCCAGGTTTAAAACCCGTTGAATAACCAAGGACGCACCCGGTCTACCACTTTTGGCTTCAACTTGAAGCCCTCCTCAAGCTATTAACCTTAAACGCCCAGACTTGAACTTTTAAAATACAGGGCCCAAATATAAGAAAGTATATGGCAGCTATCATTTATTTCATAGTATAGTTAACCCTCGACTCAATGGTTTTTGGGTCATTTGAATTCCAGCCATTTTAAAATAGGCTTAGCATAGAATAGAGAAGGCTTACCCAAGGTTTTAAAGCCCGTTGAATATCCACTACCGCAACCCACCACTTTCACCTTCCACTCGAAGCCCTCCTAACTATTCACCTTGAACGCCCAAACTTGAAACTTTTAATATACTGGAGCATATTGAGCCAACAGTGAATACGGAAGTATATTCTAAATGGCACCTATCAATTGTTTCATAAAATAGTTAACCCTTGCCTCAAACTTATTTGAGTAATCTGAATTCCCATTTCAACCATTTCTTTGTAGCAGAACTGAGCTACTGTGGAGAGGAACGCGAGGATTTTAATTTCTGCTCTCCCAACCTTAAAATATCCCGAGCTAGGTTGCTAGGTTTAGGTTGCTTTCTACGATGTAGTAAATCTTCTGACCCTACCAAATCGCTTTGGCTTGTGAAGAAAGTGATGGAGTATTCTAATCTTAAATATTCACCATTTAACTGGGCCATTTGTACCACAGAAAAATAAGACGTGTCTCAACTTCCGTCTTCTGACCCGTTTACCATTTACACAGGTACGAAGCTAAGCCAAGTGTCACATGCAAATTATGTGTGGCATCAACATTAACTTTGTACTGTTTATATAAGCGTTTTCTCGCTTTATGTAGGACAACTCTTATATAAGCCGCGTATAAGCGGCCTTAAGCTAACCATATAAACAGTTGTAACAGGAACGTTTGTCCTACTAAAGGGTACATGCAAGCAGAAAAGTTCTGGGCTTCTGAGTCAAAGAAATATTCAATCGAGGAAAAGGTACTCTTAACCATTAACATCAATTTTTTTAACTTTGGCCAGATAACAAATTTCAATTAGTTTTCTATTTACATAAATTCATAACAAAGTATTCGCAATCGATTTGGTAGGACGCTTCAGTAACTTTACTTCCCCTCACCAAAACATGGACCAACAAATGTTTACGGAGTTCTGCAACAAAGCAAAAATCTAAAACTAGTTGAACTGAACTTCAGCAACCGACATCGTTGTTAATCTGTGTGAAAATCATGTTCATTAGATGCATCCGAATCGTTCAGGTAAGTTTCAGTTTATCCTTGGCCGCCATATAAATACATAAATAAATGGCAGTAAAATTATACAGTGCTTTAATACAGGAAATGAAATCAACCACGCATGAAATATTTTCGTCGAGCTTTCTACCAAATGCATACTTGTGTCAGGGCCATGGATAAAATGCATTAGCACTCATAAAGCAAGTTTACATTGATGGCATCATGACGTAAATTATCAATTACTGAAATCCTTATTCATCCCTTCTCATCTGAGGAGAATATCTAGAAAATCACAAATCTAGTTTGTCAACACTGCCGTATAGATACACGAACTTTTTCAATGTAAAGAAAGTAATACAAACGTTATCGATACAGTCCAAATAACTATGCTAAACTCTGCTTCTGCGTATAATAACGTAGAGTTCGAGGAATATAGGTAAGGTTTCTAAAAACTAATTACTTTTACCGAATTGTGGCAGACTTTGTTATAGATCCATGCTGTACTGAGCTTATGAGTTAAAAACATGTCAATGCAGGTGTTTATAGTTTGTTCTTCCCAGAGAAAAATGCTACCATTGTTTAATTGTTTTCTGTTGTTTTAAAAGTTTAAATACTGTGAGATCACCATTATTGGACCACCACTCAACAGAAGTCTCAATATTGTATGACTCTGATGGGAAATATCGTCGTAATCTTTCGCTTTGCCGCTACTCTGATCGAGCCGTTCTAGGTGTTTCCTTCCTGTTTATTCACAAGTTCGCGCAAACACAACGGGGACTTCAACAATGGCGTCTCTCATGCAGTAGAATTTGTCATGCAAAACAAAGATAAATAATTTTTAGTCCTAAGAGTAATTCCAACGTCGTCCTCGTTGTGCTTATAAAGTCACCCCGAGCGTTAGAACGACGTTCACTCATGAAACGGATAAAACTGTCAGTTGACTTTGTCGTCAAATCATTGAAAATAATCTCTTTAGAATCTTTCAAGGTTATTAGAAGTTGAAAAACTAACATCAAGTATCTGGATGGAGGTCAGTGATTAGTCGTTTATGATCAATTCTAAAATTTTGATTACTTGTTCCTCTCCGTCGTCATCCTAGCAAGCTCAAGTTCCCTAATATTTTTAACACCAAGTCCAATATCTTACAAATGTATGTACAAATGAAGCTCTTTGTTCAAGTGGCATTATGTGACAAGACGTCACTCATTGCATATCCTCCTATAGGAACAACGTAATTAATTTTGAAATTTCAGGTGAACTCACTGAGCCGTCCAATGGCAAACAAGACCTACAACGGTATCTACTCTCAAGCATTTGGAGAACGACCAAGGTACTCCTAGGATCTCTCCAACCACAATGTAAGTACATGCGTAAATGATACATAACTCGAATGCATTTATCTCATCTTCCCTCATCTACCTTACTGTTGAATTTTATTTACTTTTAAAAGCTTCAATGTTTTGTAGCAATCATGTTATATGCTAATTGCATATCTCAAAAACATTAACTATTTGTAGGGAAAAAAAACAGTTCTGCAAATCTTTAACGAGCCGAGGTATGCATTTTTGCAGGATCCCAGCTTATGTTCTTGACGATTTGACACGTTTACTCCGCGTATATAAATCACCACTGACATACCCAAGCCTGAGCCTTTTAACTGTCTCATTCTGGACATCGGCTGAACACTGCAATAAATAAACTACACGTGCCATATATCTTAGTATAAAAATTCAGCTGTAGCTCGGACAGCCTAGCCTTCTGCCGAGTGTATGTTGAAAGTATTTGGCTTGAATCCCGGAGATTCACTGTTGAGATGAACGTGGAACTCATTTTATCGTCTATGGAAAAGTTGTCTTCCCGATTTAGATATTAGCTATGAGTGCATTTGAAATGAGGTCAAATAACATTCTTAAGGGCTAACTAAAACATATGTACGGCCCAGTAATATGAAAAATAAACTCGTTGTTGTCTCCTGAGTCCAAGTGATTTCCTTGGGAACATGACAAATTGCCCAGAGAAGTGACATGTGCATTTTATTTATTACCATAAACATGCAAAGTTTCACCAATTTCTAGAGTTTATCTTCTGAGATATTTCAAATTTTACGAATCCTATTAAGTCTGTTTGGGAAAAATGATTTATATGTTACACATATACAATTTGCGTGTTTGAAAAGCATAAATAATCTCCGTAACGCGATTAGATGACGTACTACAACGACATTCTACATCATTTCACATGTATTTTAGTATAAGATCAAAAAATATAAAAAGGTTTTGATGTTCATCTTCGATGATTGCGAGGGTAACAACATTGTTTAAGAAGGGAACTGCGGCTCGATTGATTTGCATAATTATCAACCAATTTCGGTACTTCCTGTAGCCTCCAAACTACTAGAAAGAGCTGTTTACCACCAATTGTATCGCCATTTGGCGGAAAATCAACTGCTCAGTGCCTGTTTTTATTGACTTGTGAAAAGCGTTTGACGCTGTGGACCACAATATTCTTCTAAAAAAGCTGGGGCACTATGGTATATGAATACCATGGTGCCCCAGCTATCTGATAAATCTTTCCCATAACACACTACTTGACTGCGGTCGTTCAGGTAATTCGTAAACTTAGTAAGTTCCATATCTCATGATAAGGAACTTACCTAGTTTACGAATTACCTGAACGACCGCAGTCAAGTAGTGTGTTATGGGAAAGAATTATCAGATCCTTCCATTATTACATACATACACAGGAAATACTGCGGAATACCTCTTTTCAATTTAAATTGCCATGTTAAGAAACATTTTTCAACAAAATTTAGTGGTTAAATATTAAAAAATCACCATTCGCTTATTAAGTGTGTAATACGATCGATGGTAAATTTTGATATTATTAAGCATACTCAACAACGTATCGCATGAGCGGCCATACTGCGTGTTTGTTCTGGCAGGGAGCTTGTACGTCTGTTTCAGGCCCCTCCGCGGTCTTGCACGTCAGTTCCCGTCCTTTACACGACTTTTACTGTTTGGTTCGGGTTCGAAACATGTACAACTACGGAAAATTAGTTGAAAAGAAATGATACGAGAAGAATTTTTCATGACCGAGTATTTAAACAGATTCAGAGATGCTGTGTGGCCTGCAAGTCTGCTAAGCTGAAATCTGCTAACTTAAGATCGATAACTAAAGAGATTGTTTGCTGCACATTTTCCTCAAATGATTTTTCGGGACTCTTTCACGAGATTTGTTGTTAGTTTTGCCATTTATTTTCATGAAAATTGTACTCTGTAACTCGCTCTGATATTTTTTGAAAAATATTTCAAATGAAATATTCATTTCTATGTTTTTAAGTGATTTCTTGTCTACGTTCCAACTGGAGGTAATGAGAAAATAGTGAAAAACCGCGTAGGAGATTAAAACCGACGTGCAAAACGCGTAGGGGAATGAAACTGACGTACAAAAATCCCCTCCATGTCCGTCATGTTTGGCTTCACCTGAGGCCCGGAAGTTCTCTCACCATATATGGAGCTCACTGTGTTGGCCTCAGTGAACTCTAAAAAGACTGGAACAATAGCTCCATAAGACTCGCCTTATGATCGGGTGAAGCCAAATTTCCCGCTCATGGGAGTCAGCCACGTAGGTATAACTCACGCGTGTTTCTTGCGTGTAGCTACCACGAACTCGTAATACCAAGCCATTACGGGCAGGTTTTTTTAAATCTACTTTAGCTCGTAAATTCTTATTTTTATGGCACTAATGACATCCCAGAACGATAAGAACTAAATCAATGGAAAGTATAAAGAAGCTTTCGTCCTGGTCTTGCTCTAAGATATGCTAATAAACCTTATGACCAACATCCAAGGAAAACGAAAAAAGGGTAGGGGCGTCCGTGCCATTTTCTTCACCAAAATTTATTATTTGTTCAATAGCTTCATATTTTAATAACGACTGTTTCTGAAGAATAGGTAAGGTGAAAGACCATTTCTTTTTATAAGGGCGATGGAAAGCTGTCCCTGAAAAAGGAAACTTGGCGTAAAATGATAAAATCTTTTACTTTTTTAAGGTTTTTGTATTACTATTTTCGTAAAAGGGCTGTGGGTTTCTCACATGTCAGCCTCCAGGGTTGGCTTCAAAATTCAATCTGAAGTTATCGTTCCTGTTATTTTAGAGTTCATTGGTTTGCCTTTACTTTTTCCCTGACCAATGAACTTGAGTTCTCTCTCCAGTCATATAGATAGAGCTCACTGCGACCAAAAAGGACACTTGTCCTCCAGTTTTGGCTTAAGTTTTTGAGAGGCAATCGGCCTTCCAGTTCATATGGAGTTCAGTGCACGTGTTTCGCCCTCATAAATCCGCCATACTGGATTCACGTCTGGTGGACAACTATCATAAAGTTGTTCAAAAAAATAAGGCTTAACTGTTGTATTGTTTTCCTGTGAGGAGGAAAGAATACCACACTTAAATCCAATAATCTAGATTGTCAAATACTTTGCAGTATCATGCAAAAAAGAAAGAAATTTTCAACAATATCCGAAAGAACCGTGTTCGTTTTCCAATAAAAGTATTCCTGAGGGAGATTTCAGTTCGGAAAAAAAGGCAGGCCATAAGGGCAAAAATCAAGACTTGTTCTTCAGCAGTAAATTTTTCACACTCATCACCAACCATAACAATATAATCTCTTCTCAGGTATGTGATTAGTGCGTGTAGCAGTTAGTCAGTGGTTTGATTACTTCTCTGGCGATCGGAATGTTACGCTTTCGATCCCCGACAGGGATAAAAATACGTTTCTGACTTTTCAAAGTTTATCTCTTTCCCGGCTGGATATTTCTGATCCACGAGTAAAATCATCTGGCATCAGCTCAAGCAAGAAATAGAAGACTGATCCTCCCGGAAAGAGACATGACTTCACGCCACTTTGGCTTGAAAAGTTTTGACCGTAGCTTACAAAACTATCGTTTACGACCCAACGTTTCGACACTCCGGTCTAGTGACTTCATCCGGGGTGATTGATAAAACATGAGTCTCTGTTTATATCCTTAGACAACTATCGATGACGTCATCCATTAATGAGATGCAAAAAGGCATCCGATAATAAACCGTCATCGCGATTCAATGGAGCGGGGGTTCTATTGACATGCCACGCCTCTAGACAACGTCTTATATGATAACGTATATTGGTGGTAATACTTTTGCAATTTTCCCGTGCAATCGTGTGGTTGGTTAGATACGCGTGCTCCGACATAGCAGAATTTTCTTTTTTTGAGAAGAAAACTGTCTTTTGGTAGATTTTAAGTGACGTTTAGTCTGGCCGATGTACTCCTGGTCATGTCTTTTTTTTTACCCTTCGCAACATGATCCTTAGGCTTTGCAACTTTTTTTCTTGGTTTGTTCTTTTCATAACACAATCTAAGTACGGCAGGCAGTTATTTGTTTGGCATTTTACCGTGAACTTAATCGACGGTTCTATGGAGTTTAGATGGTGCAAAAGAAGTTCCTTTTCTTTTCGATATGTGGCAGATATGACATCAACATATAGTTTCCAGAACAAAGGCTTCACTGGTGTGGTCGGCAGTGGTCTTTATTCAATGTCTTCCATTACCAGATTGGCAATGGCAGCCGGAAGTATCTCCTCTTTGACTCTCACCACTACGTATGCCATAAGAAGTCCGTACTTAATGTCGAGCACGAACTTAGTTCATGTGGGAGCTTGGTAAAACTCAGACGATTAGTGGACGTTCGTCAAGCTCGTTCTCTCAGAAAAACGATTTCTGAGCCCTAGACGGGAATCATTATTATCATATAGTGACTTCCGCTTAGGCAGTAATATGATGAACCTGCACCCTAGCTCACCATCTGAGTCGTACTAGCTCAATGGTTAGAGTGTCTCACCGGTCATCAGAAGGTTGCGGGTTTGATTCTCGTCTAGGGCTCAGAAATTGTTTTTCTGAGAGAACGAGCTTGACGAATGTCCACTAGTCGTATAAGAAGTCCGTGTCGAGGTCTTTATTTTGGAGAGCTGAAGGTATAACAACTACTTTCAATGCTAAGGAAAGTGAACGGAAACATATATTCCGTGTTCTGAAGGCTAACAGCTATCCCAATGGTTTCTTAAAAGACTACTTAAAACCAGTTACACCATCACGTACAAACACTGAGAATGAAAATTCGATGATGAATTTTGCGATTGATCCGTTTATTGGAGGGATTAGGGAACTCCATTAAAAATTCTTTGGTAGTTTCAATGTAAAAGTTGCCCAGAAGCCATTTTTGACGTTGGGAGACATATTCACCGAGCCTAAGGATCGTGTTGCGAAGGGTCAGCGAAAAGACATCATCAGGAATACATCAGTCAGACTAAACACAAGTTTGGAAAGCCCGAAAAAGTATACCGAAAGACAGTTTTCTCCTCAAAAAAAGAAAATTCTGCTATGTAGGAGCACGGGTGTCTGACCAACCACACGATGGCATGGGAAAATTCCAAAGTTATTACCACCAATATACGTTATCATATAAGATGTTGTCTAGAGGCGTGGCATATTTGATGACGGTGGTCTATTACCGGATGCCTATTTGTATCTCAGTAATGGATGACGTCATCGATAGTTGTCTAAGGATATAAATAGAGATCTCATGTTAGATCAATCACACTTGACGAAGTCACTAGACAAGAGTGTCGAAACGTTGGGTCATGAACGGTAGTTTTGCAAGCTACGTTCAAAACTTTTTAAGCCAGAATAGCGTGAAGCCATGTCTGATTATTCCCCTGGCTGCGTTGGGGATTTGCTTACATAATTGAAAAAAGATTATAACTATTTCCAGACAGAATTACTCCCCTAATGTAGGCAGGAATTTTCAAAGCAATTTGTTCTCTTGTAGAACGAAGAAGAGCCGTTACGCTAACATTTTACATTTCATGTGTTACTAATATATCTTCCTATAAATCTAATCATTTTCAGGTTTTCCGCCCGATCTAAACGCGCTCTTTTTCTGTGCCTTTTGGTCTTGCTTGATGAATTTTTAGTCAGATCTGAATATGCTTCCTCAAGTCATCATGTTACACACATGGGCTCCCCCATAACTTTCTTGGATTACGCTAAAAATGACGTCGGTAAGTGCGGATATACTTAAATCGTAGGTATTATGAAGAAGAGTTTTGCTTTTCTGATTTGCTTCACTACTAGGATAGATTCTAGCGACATCGATGGCGTTCCTACATAATAGTCATTTCTGACGATTGTGATAAGATACGTATGTGCTCTCTGTAGGGTTAGCCGTCTGTTAGAAAAGAGGCCACGTTTATTCACTAAGAAATATGTGCAACGTGTTTGGCAAATTAATGAGAATATATGTAGCCTATTAACCAGGAATCGTTTTTGTCTGCAACGTTGTCGTAGTACGGACCTTAAGCAACGCCATTTTCGGCGACGGAATGTAACTTTTCCTTTCGGATAACATTGTTGGTTTTCCTAATCCGCCGTCGTGCCTTCGCGCCAACGTCAAAACAGAGGTTTTGCTGTCGTCCCTAGAACGTGAGTAAAATGTTTATCTTTCAGGCTCAAAAGTCCATTTCTTCATTAGTCTAGGTATCCTGAATGTATTGAATATATGTGACTTGAAGAGGAACTCTAGTTTATCGACCAGATAAAGAATGAAGCCAAACATGGCCGACATGGAGGCCAATTTTGCACGTTATGTTCAGGCCCCTAGTCAGTCTCAGAGACAGGAAATCATGAAAATCACGAAAATGACGTGCAATCCATGTCCGCCATGTTTGGTTTCACCTGAGGGCCGGAATGTATCTCTGCAGTCATATGTAAAGTTCACTGCGCCTTCCTTCCCTCACCTTTACTAACTTTATCTCCCTGATCTTCTCTTTCTTGTCCTCCTCACCCTTTTCCTTCCTGACAATTCCTCCCCTTCTCTTCTTTTTTCTTCCCATCCTTTCCGTGATCCGTTCCCGTTCCCTTTCCTACACCGTCATCTAATCAGAATTCCGAACCCAGACTCTAAGCTGCATATTAATTATCCTAAACTCAAAATCCTTGCAGAAGAGCACACTGTTAGAAAAACAAGACTTTGTGGATCAATGTGTACTTAAAAATGTGAACTAGTTCAGAAAAAAAATACTTAAAGCTATTCCAAAAAGAATTGCTGAAAAGCATAAAATAAACTATAACGACCATTCCTTATTTCAGATAATCTTTCATTTATTTGTTTCAATTTGTATTCCTTTTAGATGATTTTTACCAGTCCAACACAACCTCTGACCTGTCAACTAGAAGAGAAAAACGTAGGTTTGCTGCTGATTCATAATTTCCGAATTAATCTATCGTAATATTACGTGTCGTATTAATAAAGACTTGGGGTGCCTTTGCTGTGGATCTACCACAATACAACTCAAGTGTGGGCAAACTTAACAAGCTGCTCCAGACAGCTGGTGCAAAGCGAGCAGATTTCCAATGGTACAGTTAGGACGCTCAAGCATTTGAAAAAAACTGACGAACATCTTCAAAATGTATCTCTATTGTGAGCATACAAATTTCCTCAACTAGAACTATAACCATAACTAGAACCTAAGTTATGCATGGAGAGAAATCTGCAAAAATACCCAAAAACTTATAGCTCTAAATAACTCAAATGGGACTGGAGAAACTTTACCAAGCTGCTTTATTTTAGTTCCTTTTCAGATGTCATAACTAGTCTTTTTTTCTTCCAGGAGGTGTAATTGTTGCAATATTAGTTGGAGCAAGCATTGCAGCATCACTTGCCAACCTAGGGTTCGATATTTACCTGCACATCAAAGGATGTTGTGGAGTGTACCCTTCCGCTTGCAGGTATAGAGACGAGTTTGACAGGCTAAAGAAAACAATGACGACTAAAAGCCGAAGAGTTGACAACATATGGACAAGTGGTAAGTTTCAACTCAATTCAGTCGGACCCCCTAAGTATCCAACCTCAGGTTACGATAAATAAACATTTGACATTTTGACCCACTTTCTGGTCGAATTTCGCTTCGAAACAGTTTTTTTAATCTGCGTAAACATGTCAGTCAGAAAAGTGGGATTTTTTGAGCGAGAGGGTTTTGTCACCGTTCGTTGTTCAAGGAAGTTTAGTAGAAGTTTTTTGAACCGATTTATCCTTATAAATAATATTTCCTTATTCGGACTATAGCTCTCTTTGGTCCGAGCCCTCAGATATCGGTCATCAGTGTATTATGAAAACGTTTGTTGTTTTGGCCTACTTCCTGTTCGAGTAAAAAATAGTGCTTTTTGCGCACCTAATATGTTCACAGTTTTTCAATCGTTTTTTCAATGAGGTTTTTTTTCATGAGTTAGTGAGTTAAACAACAGGCAGTGGCGCAACTAGAGGATGGCGGAGGGGGGTCGCGACCCCTGCCCTTTTTATGTGTACCCTGTTAGCGGCAGTATTTTGCCTTCCCAGAGATACGTGGATGTTTTGCCTTTAAAATAGTAAAAATTGTTTTGACTGTACCCTTCTGTACACTCCTACCTCTACCCACCGAAATTCCTGGTTGTGCCCCTGTACAGGAACCGCAGAACCGTTGGGCTGGTTCCCTATTTTTCTTTTTTTGGAACGAAGAGAATTTTTTTCCTAGGGTATAAAGGTTATTTTTATAACAATAATTCAATTGACGTATTTTACCTTACCAGAAGGACGTGTGAAATGAGGATGTACTCATCAAAACTCTACAAAAGATTCACCTAACTATTTGGCGAATGAGTTTGTTAGCCGCAATGAAAGCCGCGAGTGCATTTTCGACCGGGCATCCGATATTTGAGAGAATCGTTTCTGTAAATGCTTCTTCACGCAACAAATGGAAGTTTGCAAACGCGGGTTGGCTAACCCAAGTTTACGAATGTGAACGTGGTAACAACAGTTTGCAGACATATTTGTTAGAAGTAGAACTGGTTTCTATTCTGGCAAACTTTTTCAACAACTTCGTCACTATAAACCAATCAAACAACTTGTCCACTTTAGGCGGTTTATACGTTAACCGCACAAAATGACCTTGCCTACAGTAATTTTTCCACAGGAAATTGACGACTAAATATGCGTGTAACGCATGCGTAAGTGATGATTTTCTCGAATCGTTATTCTATCACGACAGCACCGTCCGCGTTGGTAAAAATGTTATATTTTAAAATTGTAATAACATATTCAATTTTTAGATAAGAATTTCTTAAAATCCACTACTTCTATAGCAAAAATGTCTGTTCCGACGACCTCTCCATATTTCTAATCCTGCTGCCAATTTTCGGAAAATTTTATCGACGAAAACGGAAGATAATGTGTCTTAATTTTGATGATCATGCAAATCTGTCAACGTTCCATGGCTATTGCTATTACACAAACTGAGAAATATCTCACGTTTATGGCACTTCATCTACAGTTTGGTAATCCACGGATCTCGATTTTAATCCTGATTGAGAATTGCGTTTACACGGCAATTCACTTTTGATCGGCATCCCCTAGCAACTCGAGGTTGTTCCTAGTTATTTGTCGAAAAAATATCAATTTTTTTCTCTATTCTCTATTATTTATAAAAAAACAATGCAACATGCCTTCCAAATTGCAGATATTTCACGATAAACATTAATGTTTCTCGACATTGCTATCCTGAAACCGTTTACACGATTATTTTCGATCGCGATTGCAGTCCGCCTCCAGATCTAGATTGAATCGATCGCGATCGCAAACCAGTTCTGGTGTTTACACGGCAAAAATTATCGGGATTGTGATCGCGATCGCCCTCGATTTGGATCGCAATCCCGACAGGTTTGTGTCGTGTAAACGGGGTATTAAAGGTAAAAATGCCCATAAATGAACACTTTCCATATTGCAACCTATCAAAAAGATACCGTAAGGAGCTGCCTCAAACACGGAACGAGTACATTAGTAGAGGCTGAGTAGCTCTGTCGTTTGACATTCAAATACAGCAAGGATCTTATTCGTTAGTGTTTGATGAGGTTGAACTGTACATATGGTTTATATGTATAATTTACTTCTTTTCACTTAGTAAGTACTTTTCTACTTAGTTCTTTAGCCTTTAAATGACCTTTACCTGATAACTGAAGAATGTAAAACTTTAGTTTGAATGTCCTATTTCGGGTCATGTTAACTGTTAACTATTTCGCTAGAATGTGTCTTAAGGGGAGTGCTCTCTTTTTCGTGCGCTCGCTCCGTGTTCCAGACCAACGTTCAATCACTTTCCAGTTTGTCGTAAAATACTGGAAGTAATCCTCTTGTGTGGGACATTTCTTCCCTAGTACAGGACAAGTATGTTGACTAGTAGGTTATGGAAACAAGTGATGGAAAGTTGTTGCTGAAGTGATATCTTTTTGTCTGTGGTAGTTTGAAAGGATGAGTGTGTGGGACATTTCGTACTTAGAACTGGACAAGCATGTCGAACAGTAGGTTATGGAAACAAGTGTTGTAATGTTGTTGTTGTTGAAGTGACATCTTTGTGTCTAGGGATGTTTGAAAGGATGAGTGTGTGGACATTTCTTCCCTAGAACAGGACAAGTATGTCAGACAATAGGTTATGGAAACAAGTGTTAGAAAACTGTTGTTGTTATTATTAAAAATTTGTTTGTCGTGTGGAGGTTCCTTAATATGAGTGGCACTCCCTTCAGTTAATATAATCAGAATTTCTGAATTCTGAGTAACTGAGAAAAATTAGAAGTGCTTTCTGCCGTGTCAAGGTTCTTTATTTGGAATAATTTTTCCAGAGACTATCCTCCGGAGACCGTTTTTTATCCCCCATTAAAATTTTGTCGTACATAAGTATGTATGTACACATGTATGTATGCGTGTATGTATATATTAAAAGAGGATATAGGAATAATATACCTAGGAAGCATGTATTTATGCATAGATGATGATACCAGTAATTCAAAGTATTTCTTTATATTTAGCTGAAAATACGAAGGAGTGGGTGAAACAATGTAATTACAACAACCGTGGACTTTGGTTGGAAATTTCTCGAATTTCCGACGCACAAGATGAACTAGTGGAAGCTCTAAGCGCTGATGTTATAATTGCCTTCAATAACAAGTCAACGGAACTGAAGGCAAGTAACGAAAGAGAAGAAATAATAAATTAACCTCAATAACTTGTAAATTTTGATGGGAAATAAGAATAAGAGGATAAATACTGGAGCTCCGCCAATGGGAAATGAAACTCCAACTGGTAGAACGAGACTCTGTTCCAATTAGAATTCGAATTTATCTCCTTGCACGCCGGGTACTAATCCCGGCGTGCGTTGGATCCAATTGCCGGTGAGATGATTAGGAGTGCATAATATCGCTTTGCGTTTATAAGAAGTGAAAATAGACAAAATTTGCTGTCGCTACTATGAGTTTCACGCGCTCAGGCGATCATTAGGCAACCGATGATAGCAATTTTTTTCTATTTTCACTTTTTTTTTTTTATTTCACTATTGAGCGCTTTTCATTCTCAAGCCAGCACTACAACCTTCTTGGTTCTCATTCTTGGTTTATATATCTATCTATCTATCTATCTATCTATCTATCTATCTATCTATCTATCTATCTATCTATCTATCTATCTATCT
>JBAHVQ010060371.1:0-28158 GCA_036872915.1 Nanipora kamurai | reverse complement strand
AAAATATTGTACTGCAAACGACAAAATCCACAAATATATGACTAGATTTAAAAAATTGTGCAAGTTTTAGAGTTTTACGGGACGCAAACAATTAATAAACACGATTATCATATGATTATGACAATCTCGGCACGATGACAATCTCAGACCGCCACAGCCTGCAACGAACGATGGGACCACCAGGCCGAATATGTCCTAAGGACGTTTAATCGAAGAAGTACGGTAACTTTATCTACAGTACATTTGTAAGACAGCTACATGTAAACTTACATTCTGTTTTGCTGTCTCAGGTTTCAACAATATTTTTAAAAGGATACTTAATTGTTTACAATTGAGCTTTAGCTTCGTCAAATTGCATTGAAGAGGAAGAATACAAAATTCTACAACGCCCTGAAACAAAGGATATTAATTAAATAATTAGATAAATAATTAATTAAACAAATTGCTTTCAAACATAGAACAATTCACTGTAAACCAATATTAAACTTTCTAAATACGGCATTAAGTCTTTGTTTCTTTTGAGTAATCTTGTGATTTATTTGATCAAATTCAAAGTTAAAAAATTGCAATTTAAAAAATTACAGGATTCAGAAAACGGTACAAACACTGATCAGAAGTACAAAAAGTTGAAAGGTTTGCAGACTGCTGAATTTATGATAGAGAATTCTAATGTTTCAAGTTATGGTCCTTCATCGCAGGGTGAGAATTCACTAGACATTCCAGCCCCTGGACCTTCAAAACTAAGACATTTAGCAATGTTGCACAATTTATCCAAAACAGAGAATTCATTGATCCCACCTCTTTTTTCCTCTGCCATAGTAATAGTGACAGTAGATACATTGGTCAGGTTTCTGTGAATTATGATTCAGATTGGTTGAAAATCCTGTTTTGATGGTAATTTAATTTAACGTAATGTGAAACAATAGTTTAGAAACCTTATTAGTTACACAAGGAGCATCGTTGTTGTTAAACATATGGTACTTACATAACTATTAACTAAGAAAGAATTGAAGTAACAAAAATAAACAGCTCCATTATTTGGCAGTTCCCAAAGCCTGTGTTCCTTATGGCCACCACCAGGCAGGAGGAATTTCAAGTTCCTTAAGTTCCTCCAACTTCCTTAAGTTCCTTTAAGTTCCTGGTAGTGGCATTGGCCCAACAGCCAGTGAATTGCGGTGTGAATACAACCACAAAAATTTTGGTAGAGCTTCTTCTAGCACTAAGGAAACTGGTACAATCAGTAGGCAAACCAAGACAGTGGGGCAACATGGTCTAAACTGAAACAGTCCCAGCAAGACCTAGATGGTTGGAATGTTTGAGTCACATATACCACTAAGGATACATTGACCTTGCCGTGAAGAAAGTTAGATCCTTTGTATCATCTACACAATGTAACTGATAGAAACTCTGAGGCCATAAATTGTTTAACGTGAACGTTAGTATCATCTTTTAATGGTCAGCTGTCAACCTCGGGCATATGCAGGCTTTAATTTACATAAATTTCAAACACATCATCAGCATATCACTGAACTTACAAAGAGGCACTTTCTCTTGAAATCAATGGATGTGATGCACAAATACTGGTGAACTGTAAATTGGAAAGAAATAAAGAAAAATAAATTCACAATGTTAACTGAACACAAGATTATAGTCTCCAAAAAACTAAATCTGTAGGAGTGCTGTCAGCTTAAGACATGTAAGAATATAAAAATTGAGTTAACCATTGGACATTTTAATTTGCTTTCACTATAATAGAGCTAATTCAATTAAGGTTGTTGCTATATACAGTACTGTACATACTGTATACTTATTTTGCTTAAACTAAGTTGCTGGTGTTTTATGAAGAAAAAAATTTAGATGTATGTCTCATGCATGTCACATCTTTTCAGTGAGATGTTTTCTTAAGACTGTCACAAATTAATTAAAATTACAGTGGGGATTAAATTAAGATTGACAATCACAATATACTTTCTGTTATAGAACAATATGAGTGACCACAATGACACTATCTGACTAATGACTTATGAGAGTTTGGCAATCCTGGAAATTCCATCAAGTACAACAAAATCAATGATTTTATAGTGGTAAAAATGAAGCACAAGGGAAGCAAACTTGTATCTAAGCGTTGAATAATATAGAAATTTGGTGTATAATACTGTCTGCTTTTGCATTTTTTCTGTTCCTTTGACCTTACAAGGTAAGACACATCTCAGTAATATAATAAAATTCTCAGCAATATCTTTAGTCTAATTGCCTAAATGATCTCGTCTCATATAGTTGCAGGTTCTCTACCATGGTTATGTGTCAGAATTAATGCCTAACCAGATCATTATCTATAAAACCCATGGGCCCATGAGATGTTAGTGCTTTCAGACTTTACAAGGTGTCAAACATGGATCACATGCAAACATCAGCTATCACAAACTTGTCATAGCCATGGGCCAAAAACCAAGTTATACAGCAGTAAGAATTACATTGACAGAAGTGTTTGTGGCACAAACAGTTATCTTTCCAGACTTAAATTAGCAGAACTCTCGGGAGAACGCCCCAAATGTCAACTAAAACCGCCATCAGCCGACCAGACGTTAGAGTTCAATGCATATATAAACACAAATAATATACTTATAATTTGAAATTCCTTGGGCTGCCTTTAAATATTTCTGCTTTCTTCATTGCTAAAAAAATTTAAGCCATTGTTTAATCAGACATGGGACTTCTAATTCGGTATTTATAAACAATCGCCACAATCATATGCAACCGCTGACCTTTTTATAACTGGACTGCGGATCAACCACTGACCTCTATATAACTTGGACGGCGGGCCCCGAGTTGACCAGCGCCATCTTTGTGAGTCATCCGACAAGTTCCGACGCGTAATACTACAGAATTTCAGAATTATCTTCCGATGGGAAACTTGTAAATAATATCCGAACTTAGTCAAATTTTCAATTTACCGACAAATGTTTTTACCCTTTAAAATGCTGTAAACTCACTAAGCTCGCTTTTCTCTCGAGTTTGGTCTCATACCGCTTTTCCATCGCATGAAACACGTCTTGCATGTGATTGGTTGAGGAGGGTTTATGACCTACCAAGATGGCGGACTTTGAGGACATTTTCCAGAGGTTCATTCGCAATCCAGTTATGTAGAGGTCAGTGGGATGAACCTCTGAAAAATGTCCACAAAAGTCCGCCATCTTGGTATGTCATAAACCCTCCTCAACCAATCACATGCAATATGTGTATGATGAGATAGAAAAGGGAAATGGGACCAAACTCGAAAAAAAAGCGAGTTTAGTGAGTTGACAACCTTTTGAAAGCTAAAAACATTTGTCGGTAAACCGAAGATTTGTCTAAATTCCGACATCTTTTCGAAGTTTTCCATCGGAAGATAATTTTGAATGTTTTTATGTAGTATTACTCGTCGGAACTCGTCGGATGACTCACCGATATGGCGCCAGTCAACTGAGGACGCAGTCCCCTTATGTAGATGCCAGTGTATAGAACCAACAATCACATATTGCAGTTTTGTTACCAATCTTCCTCGCGCGAGAATTGTCCTACCCCCCAAGTGGTGTTCTAAAGCATTACGTAATTGTCACGCAACGATGTGCCTAGCCAGTACCAATCTGTTACATAATCGTGAAGGTGAGCAGGTCGACGAACGGAACGTTTTGCTTAAGTCGTAGTAGTTAAATTGGTTGGATCGTGTGTGGACGGATCTCTAGGACATCATCAGCATTTCAATCAGGGCAAGGGTGGGAGATCCAGTTGGCGGGTGGAAATTGCAGGTTGCTGCGGAGTAAATATAGAGAGGACTTGCTGGCTACGTACTTTGCCGCTCTCCTGTTAGCAGAATTCAGGCTATGGACGGAAAGTCCTTATTTTTAGACATCCGGAGTGAAAGGCTTGTCCGATCGTCGGAGAATCAGGTAAGCACCGACATAGGGGCGAGTAGACAGTGGCTTTTAAGAAGGAAGGCCAAACTGAAATTTCGCATTTCATGGTAGACACGAAATAGCTGGCCAAGGCGAGCTGCTTCCGAGATGGCTTTCTTTGTCAGGGAAGAACTACTATCGCCGAGAAGGCTGGAAAGTTTGGCGGTATCTATTACTTCATCGGTTTGAGAGTTGTAATTCGCAGTGGAGAGAGTCCTCCACCCCACATGCCTCGCTACTTCCTCAGTCGACGTGCCGAGGAGTGAACGGGTAATGCAACATCCCGCTCGGAATCTGTGCATGGTTTCTCCATCGTTGATAGGAAGAACGGAGTGGTGGTGACGCAATAAACTCTTATGTTAAGCAAACTGGTCGCAAATGAAGGTACGGCCTATTTAGGTGTAAAACAAGCTTTTGCTTGGGTTTGACGTACGGATAAAAGGTAGTGTTTGAACACCCCAACGACCCACCAGACTGTCCCGTCAGTCCAGCGGAGAGAAAGATGGTGCGCAGCGTACAAGTATAACTTTCTACAGTACCCACCTCATGGGGGAATGAGGCAGTGACACGAGGGACGGAGTGAGTTAGAACCAAAGAAAGGGCACGGAAGAGTATGGACCTTGGTTTTTCCATGTTGATCTCCCGAAATGAGGGAAGCGAATGGGATCGTGCGGAGGGGAGGGACTTGGTAATAGTCACTGACGCGAAGAAACTCTCCGACTTGGATTTTTGCCTTCGATAGGGTTTGGCGGATTTGAGTACCTGAAGGTCATGAAGACTTGAATTGATGGCGTGAAGTCCGATGTAAACCGTCCCAAGAGCGGGAGGCTGTGAGGAATCTTTCCTGAAGCCACATCGTTAGCAAAAACGAAAACTTTGGGGGTTGAGACACGAGCAATCCAGACAATGCTCTGCGGAGCTGCCAGAGACGCGGAATTTCCGGGTAAACCCGAAACAACGACCAACAGACTCCACAATATTATTGGCCATTTCTGGAAGCGCTGGTTGGTTTACTTGATATCCATACCAAGTATCAGTAAATCAACAGTTGGAGCCACGAAACAGAGCTGCAGGAATCCATAATGACAGAAACAGGAGGAAGAGATACATACGAACTAGCTTAGTGAAGCGTTAAATTTTGATTACACAAAAAGCAAGAAAATACATAAGCATATCGCTCCAAATTAAGACGGAATACCCATAGATCCCAGTGCAAAGTGCGTGAAGCAAATCCTGATTAACTGGGCATAACAAAACATCTGAATCTCCCTGGTTACCAAGGCGGAACGAGGTGGACATGGATTCCAACAGGAGCGGCCACCAATAGCGGCGTGGACAAACATCACGAACAGCTATGGAAATGTTAAAGAGCTGCGAGTAAAGAAATTGTAGCAAAGGCCCAATGAGAACGAAAGGGGAAAACGTACGTGTTGTCGGAAGAAGGTGCTTCTTGGGGGAGCAAATGGGGAGGAATTTAAAACTTCAATAGGTGAGCCGTAGAATCCTGTATGACGTTCGCTGGAATAGCCATTAGGTCGATGTAGTGAGAACCAAATTCGCTCTGAATGAGGTGCCAAATACGAGAAGCCATAATGCAAAAGGATGCACGAAAATGCCATCTGCCTCATTGGAGTTTAACGAGATGTAATAAAGCTGTAGCGAAAAATTAGCGCTTAACTCGAGGGGAAATAACTGTTGAACGCGTTGTTTAAACTGGGAGCTTTCGAGTCGTTTCTCCTCCAACAATTAACTAGAACTTGGCTGTCGACATACCAGTCAATCCCCGGCGTTGTTGAGATGGTAGGCTGCAACGGTTAAGGTTTTATGCAATACCAGTGTATCACGTAGGGCAATGGGAGTAACGCGTTTTTCATGCACCCTAGTAGGTTTCTCATGGGGGTAAATAAAGAACTGCTCCCCAACCTGAGTTGGATGCATCGGATACCAGCTTAATAGAATGATGGAATTCTGGACACCACGGCAAAAAATCATCCCAGGAATCCAAAAAACGCCATTGCAAGAGTTCATGCAAGAGGTCGGCTGCAAGATGGCACGGGAGAAGAACTGATCTGCAGGAACAACGAACACAAACGAGAGGGTTTTTTCCCCCCGAATTTCTGTAACTCGTGGAGCGATACCGTTTTCTTGAATGGGCCAATATAGACTCTCGTAGAGCGATAAAGGTGCCTTTTTATCTTACGGAAGAAGAAAGGCATGCCGGGAGGTGTCAACAAAGTAATCCAAAACGCTGGGGAGTTACAAACCTTGGGACCAGAATAGACTTGTTGAGGCCGAGAAAATAACCCAAACACCACCAAACACGCTATGAACCCCGCTGCCTCTGTTAGTTTTAGCTTCGATCACTCCTGCTCTGACGTTCGTGATTTACAGATACGAAGCTGCCCTGCATGTCGATCGTTGATATACTGCGAACAATGGACACTCTGTGAGCAGATGTAACTTATAGCGGCTAGACCAGTATCATGGTACAAATATACGCTGGCCTTCCATCCGAAAGAAATTGTCGTATAACGAAAATACCACCCAGCCCATTGAAAACCAAAAAACGTCCAGATACGTGGAGTAAGCGTAACACGATCGTACTTGTTTTGTTGTCAAAAACGGTTTGATAATAAACCTTAATAGAAAGAAATGTAGATATTCTGTTCCGAGGCATTAGATCTGGGATCGAGCAAATGGAGAAAACGGAAAATAGTCAGCAGGATTTTTTACGTCAAATATTTGTTAAACAACCAATGATTACTGCCACGTGCACCAGAGATGCATTAGGAATAACAATACATCTTTGCACTTTAGAACAAAACCGGCAATGTCAGTTTGCCCACATTCAATTGCACCCTCCGCAGGACAACCTCGGGAGAAAACCTGCGGGACAAAAGCTCGGTAGGCCGGATACTGTAACCCGAGGAAAACCTTCTGGTACCAGAGGGCTGCGTGATACACTTCTCGCGTTGCCCTTCATCGCTTTCTCGATGACTCTCTAGATTTCTCGCTCGTCTTTATCACCTACTAAATCGTTCTAAAGATGACGTCTAAAGATATTCGTTACCGGCTTGGTCACGTCGGTTACGCGAAATATCCACGAGATGTTCAGGCAGCTAAAGCGGCGTACAAATACGGACGTAAGCCACACCAACTCCTTTGAGGTGCAGAAGGTCACACAGAAAGTGCATAGCAAAATCATCCCAGAGATTTGTAACTTATTCCTGGCAGGAGACCTCTCCCGACGAGATTTCAAGGGACAGGATCATACAGCAAGAGCCTGGAAATATAAGTCAAGCCATTGAAGACACCCTTGATCACATAAGTGTTACGAAATGGAATCCGTTTAGATGCACAAGATCACACCGCGAGTGCAAGAAATACGAGTCAAACACATTTTTAATTCACAAGATCACACATCGAGTGCATAGAAATGAACGCCAAACACATTTTAGACGCACAAGATCACACAGTGGGTGCATTGAAGTACACGTAAAACACATTTCGGATGGACAAGATCACACAGCAAGTGCATGGAAATATACGCCAAACACGGATTAGATGGACAAGATCACAGAGCGTATGCATACAAATCGATGCCAGACACATTTGAGATGCACAAAATCGCACAGCAAATCCATAGAAATATATGCTAAACACGTTTTAGGTGCGCAAGATCCTTATACGTAGAAATATACGCAAAACACATTTTAATTGTACATAGGCGTATGATCCCCAATAAGAGAATAATAGCAAGCGCATACAAATGACATAAAATTTATCAACAAGACAAAATTACGGCCAAAAACGTGGATCACATATCCGTTAGCAAGCATACAAGCATACAAAATTCCAGCCAAAGTCACGCTACAATAGCACGTAAATGCAAATATCAAAAAATTCCCAAGGTAGTTTGTGCAGGCAAATAAAACGCTCTGAACAAGTAAAAGGCCCTAGTGATGCTCATATGCGTAAGATACCGTAAACAATGGACCACTAGCATATACAACGGCTGGCATTTGTCTGGTAAAAAAAAAATAATAAAAGAGAACTGGCTACATCAAACTCCTCTTTACCTCCCAAAACGAACGAAACGATACCTAGCGTTGTGAAGAAAGACTGCCATAGCCACTTAGGGGTAAAATACTGGACTGGAAGTAAACTAAGTAACAAAGGACGCTCGACTGTGAACGCCGAGGCGAGGGAAAATACATGTCACAAGAAAATAATATTTAAGCTCGCTCCGCGTACACGTCTACAGCTAGAAATGAGAGCGCAGTTGAGAGTGCGGTATGCAATGGTGACGAAGTCGAAGATGTTTAGCTTCCTTTAAAAAAGAAATTAAGTTTGCTCCATAAAAATGCTCCTTCGTTAATACATTTCTGTTGAATCCCATCACCAATACGTTTAGCGTTTATATCAACATGGGCTTCTAGAAGTAATATTTCATAAATTCGTGGATCGTGTTTTTAGCAGTGGCTACAAACAGAAGAGAGCAATGAAAGTCACTCGACCGGTCGCCTCGTCATCTTCTTTGTCCTCTCGGGGTTGTAAAGCACTCGAGAACAATAAAAATCACCTAGCCTGCAGCTGAGTGATTTTCCACTGTTTTCGAGTGGTAGTCCCTAAATCAAGAATGCTTGTTGCTTAAGTTCCCTAATAAACCCGAACACGACCGCACAACGCCAACGGCCGGTCAACGATGCCATTCAAGAGGCAGCATAAAGGTCATTGTAACAGCAGAAAACGGGTTAAGTACCAAACCAATCTACAAGATGCGCTCATACATCAATGGAAGTTTAAAATACAGTGTATTTTATGAACACTATTTATTGGTAACGATTTGGTTACATTCTTTTAAGAAACACTGACAGGACGATTTTCACGCAAAGGTAGACAACAAGACAATTCCCGGTTCATCTGACGGGTTCCCAGCAATATCTGCATCCCACAGATCTTGGTTAAGGTACACTATAAAATGACAACAAAAGATTTTCAAGCACAATATTTCCAAACAGTGACACCATATACAGGATTCCTACCCTTCATTATCTTGTATTTTTGCGTACGTTAGATTACACACCAGGTATCCCTGGAATATCATAGCTCTTGAGGACCTGCCTTTCGATATTTTATGAGGACGGTCACTTGTTACCTTCGTCAAATATAATTGTTGTTGTGATTATAATAATAATGATTATTACTATTATTCTTACAGTATTGCAGTCGTAGTAATCTCGTATTCCGGTCTTTTTTTCGCTTTCCACTTCTGGTGAAAAATGATCGCGATTAGCCAAAAGGTATAGTTTGAATAGTTTAGTTCTGTCAACGAAGAGCCTGGAGTCAACAAAATCGAAAAATGATTTCGAAATTCGTTTATATAAACAAATCATTGGCTACTCTTTGAATCATTAAAGAATATGCGATAGAAATGAAATCAATACTCGAAATTTTCCTTTTTTTCCTTATTGCACGTCCCTATTGAATCACAACATTCTTTCAGAGAAATGTTAACACTTATTTTAGTTGGTAAGATACAAGTTCACGGCAAACAGGTGAAATTTCAGACATACCAAATGCTACTCTGATTTGTAAATTTTATGAACGTAACTCACAGAAATTACAGTTCACGAAACGTTGGGTCGTGAACAGTAATTTCTTTAAGTTACGTTCGTAAAATTTCCAAACCAAAGTAGCATTTGGTATGTCGGGAACTTATTTCAGTTATTTAGTCATTGTAGCATAATCAGAACAAACAGAAAAACTCCGAAAAATGATACATCAATACAAACTATTCAAAGTACTATACCCTAAATGAGAAAGAAAATAAATGACCGGCACACCAGTTTATACGCGTAAATAGTTTACTACGTAGCCCCCCCTTGCTGAATAAATATGGGTAATGGCATCTGACAAATCTTATCAACATCGGCGTGGACGAGTGGTTGAAGTAAAGACTCTGCGCCCAGTTGCATAAACGTTCCCATAAGTGTCCTCTCAAGTCGAACTCTTGCGAGTCAAGTAAGTGTAGATTTATGGAAATCCCACAAAGAAACTTATCGCTCTCGAAAGTGCATGAGTTGTAGGATCATTCGAGGTTCACATTGCCTGAAAACTTTACCAGCCGACATAAGTGAAAATAGTTTCACGTAAATTTTCGCTGATGGGCTACTATGGAACCTTTGTGCAACATGAAAACCGCAAATGATTCCGCAATTCATACTGTTTCTAGAACGACAAGCTTCTTTGAGCAACTGTTGCTAATGTTCACTTTCTTAAATCGCAAACGTGCGACTTAAGAGTCCCACTTCAGTGGAAATTTTATGTAACCAGGCCCTGTAGATGAGGTGTGCACTCTAACAGTTTAACAGTTTTCTAAGGTACATGTAAACTTGCCACATGTCGACCACTTTTGTGTCGTCACTGTCAGGAAACGAAAGGAGTCGTCGTGAGATGAGCTGAGAGCTAAGAAGTCTTAAGCGGTCGACTTGTTTCACTTGCAGGAATTTAAATCTCATTTCCTATTCTAAATAGCAAACGTGATTAGCATACGTCACATTATCACAATTAGGTCGTTTGAATATGTGCTTGTTATTGGCGAGATCGATGACACGCCTTCAATTACACCTCCGGTTCAAAAATCCACCGGTAAATTTGGCGTATTGCAAGTGGGACAATTCCTTCCCAGCGGAAAAGCGAACTCTAAAAAAGAGGCTGGGAAGGACTTGGAGCAAGTCTAAGGTGCATGTAACAAAGAAAGAGGCATATTATCCATTAGGCGCTATAAACTTTCCATTCATGATTGTTTTTTTAAGAAAAATAGATCCAAAAATAGAAAAATAAATCTATCTTCGGCTGCGTTTTATAAGAACGATTCGATCTAGCAGTAACAAATACAATTGCTATAGTTCGTATATAATATTTTATATTGTACTTCTGTACTCTGTTTTACTTTTTAGCCCAATTAATTTCTAGAATCTTTCGCCACACCTTGAAGGTGTATGTAAAACTTACAGTAGATTTATCTTAATCGAAAGAACTCTTAAAACGATAAAGGAACACATTCTACAGTTTTCCGTATCTCGCTTCGTTCTCGAGATAGTTCAATTTGTTTGATATGTAAATGAGACAATGGGTGGCGTCATATGGTCGGTACAGCATTTTGGCCAACTCGAAACTAAGTAATATCTCTAAGATTATTCAATGAAACCAGCTGAAATCTTATACGTTGGTTCAGTTTAAGATACTAAACAGTTCCACGTCAAAATGATGCCATGGTTCCCAGAATTCTTTTTCCCGGAAACAGAATCCTTAAAATTCTACCATGATAGAACAAGGTTTTTTGGCTTTTCTTGTACACGGTGGTTAAAATGATGAAAGCAATATGTTTGACCTATCACGAACAAAAAATGGTCACGAACCGCCTAAAAACAAAATAATTATTCGTTATTGATTTCCAGGTTCTATATGGGAACTAATACGTTACTATGACAAGGAGCGATTAAGTATAATGAAGTAAACCATAGTCAATTGAGGTAAGGTCTGAAAACTCGGCAAATTTCAAAGCGCTTATAATGAGCTAAAACTGTTCCTTTGTCATTTTAAGAGTTCTTACGAACAAGATAAACTTAACTTTCATTTTATATATACTTTGAACTATATCAAACACGAATAACAACATCTACAGGCATGCCGCGGGACTTACATGCCAGTCGACGGGTGACAAGTGAATGTTTACTACAACAAAAATCTCGCAATTCTTTCTGTGTACATGGTCTCACGAATACGGCTAAAACGAGACTGGTCGCTTTTGGGCAGTGTTGTATGGCATGTGGTAGCATGGTGTGTGTATATTTTTCTTCGAGTTAGTAAACTCAGACTGACGGGAATGGAACTCGTAACTCTTCTGATCACTGGTGTGATAGCTACCGCATGCAGTACAACATTGGCCTATAGTGATCTTTAATGTGGGTTCAATGAACTTTTCGAGACTGCAGTTGGCAGTGCACATGTCAGTGTCGAACCAGTAAAATAAGGAGCCTTCGTTCTACCACGTAAGTCAATGTAGCTCAAGGGTCAGACCATCTTACTGGCGATCAGTAGGTTATGAGTTCGATTCCCTTTCGGAGCTCAAAAAACTTCCTGAGTTTAATATCTTAAAAAGCATGAGCGTTTGAGATAACACTAGAATGGTAAACGCGTTACTTTTAAAATTCAAACTGGTAGTAAGTCTCTGTCTCTTTTTGTCGGTAAGGCTGATCTGCGAGGTAAAGTAAAACTTATGTTGGTAATACTTACTAACTTGGCCCTTGTTAAGTGTAACGTTAAGACTAGGGCATGTTGAGTTGCACTCAGGAATAGGCGATAGCTGTAGATCTGACGCACCAGTGACCTGAGCCACCCAAGCGTTAGCGTATTGTCCCGACGGCTGCGAAAAGATCAGGAAATTGTTTTGAGTCACAATCTGTCATACCATAGTTCCTAGAGCTTATGGCTCAAACGATGCATGTCTTCGCGTATATGTATGAGGAAACTAGTGGTTTCGTGCCGGTACTAGAGAAAATTCTACTTCTTTGGCTTGTTTTAATTAGAATTAGTGTGAAGTGGTTACAGTTTGCTCTCTTGTTTACACATTCTGCTGACTGTCATCAGCGTATATTTTGACTGTGAGCAATAAAGTGCTCTCAATATTGTCATTTTCTAAATATGAACAAGTAATAGAATTTGTAATAAAGTATAATCTCCTGTAATTATTATTTGGTAATGACGCAATTCCAGCAATACAAAAACTAAAATCACAATTACACTCAAAACAAACATGACAAATTTTGTAATATAGAGAAGTTTCTTCGGTCATTGGGTAAATATCCAGGGTGAGTATCCATACCGTAATATAAGTGCTTCAGTGTACCATAATGGACAAATCAACTCTCCAATATAGATCAGTATCCCTTCTCACTCCGCAGATGTTCTGGTTTTTGAAACATGCAAATTAGATACTTGATGAGGTCATTTACTCCAGTTTGACTGAACAAAATTCATAAAATTAGAAATATCCCTGAAAGTAAATTAGAGAAATTCCGAAACTTTGCATGTTTGAGGCAATAATTAATATGCACCTCTGAGCAACTAATCATAATACATGTTTAGATTCCTTGCCGTGAAGAATGTCGGACTTTGTACTACGTGACGCACTCCTGCAGAAGGTCCAGTAGGAATAAAAAAGAAGAAACGGGAAATTTATGTTTGACGTTAAAATTAGTCAGACACGAAACTGCAACAAAGGAAACAACCTAATGTTCAGGAAGGAATATGGCCAAACATATGCCAAGTTTTAAAACTTTCTTCTTTTTACTTCCAAGGATTTCGTCATTTCGTGAAGTTTGACTTGCTGAAGTGGATGAAACGGCGTAATAAGATACCTGATTTACATGTTCCAAAATCCGATATGTATCTCTGGTACAAGCATAAATATTGACGAAGTAGGAGCAACATTCGTCCCCATCTTAAAGGTATTTTTAAACAACACGCCTGATAAAGGTTTACCCGAGCTACCAATTCCTGGGAAGGCAGCATGTTTGATTGTTCGACACGTGCGCTTGTTTGGCAAAGGTACTGCACTATCTGTAAGGATTATTTCTGGTGTAATTACCGTTTGGGGGAGGAGCAAAAATTTTTCGTATCCTTTTTGAATTTTGAGTTGCAGTTTGATACTATTAAAGTCTTAGGAAATTTCTTGTCGATCAAACTGTGGAACGCCAAGGACTCAGAAGGTTGCAGATTCGAGTCCGTCTGGAACCCAGAGTTTTTCTGAGTCCTTGGCGTTCCACAGTTTGATCAGCAAAAAATTTCCTAAGACTTTTCGTATCTTGTTGACACTGTAGTCTTTCCAAATTTCGTCTGTTCACAGCCAACGGAATTACAATCACACTGTTCAAGGTGAAACTATACACGCTTCTTTAACAAGTAAAAACATTCAGCACATTATTGTAAGCAAAGGCGCCATTTTTTTAAGAATATTCATTTATTTTGAAACGATCCGAAGCTTTACTGTTTCAATCCTTCCTCATGAAAGAATAACGTGGTTGTACTTAGGGCTGTCCAACTTCAATATTTTATAATCTCGAATATTCGATGTTTCGTTAAACCCTCTATTTCCAGCCTGTCGATTAGGACAAAAGGTGACAAAAAAGTCGCAAGTAAACAAGATAGACATGAGAATAGGTCGTGGTACAACTCGATAAAAAATTGATTTAAACTTTCAGCAAAAACCTACCTAGCAGTCATGTCCAAAAGAATCTGGGACACGTGAATTATCTTCAAGATTTTGTAAATATATGTAATTACTGCAGTACCGATAAACCCTCTCCCCGCTCTCCCAATACAGTGTTGAGTAAATGTGAACTGCAAGACCTCAGAACACAGACAAATACGATAAAAATTACAACATTGTGAGGGGGTCGGGGAGAGATAGAAATTTGGATGAATTTATGATAGATGTCCCACTACTTTTGGCCATGATTGTAGGTAAGTTTATAAGTAATAAAGAAATGAGCATACACACTGTAGCTTAAATTAAATGTCGAAAACAACTCGCAAAATTGAGCATGCAAACTCAGTTCCCCGTGGGAGGGATGCACATTGCGATTGAGTATTGCACAAGAATTCCAACTGGCAAGCGAAGGAAAAAGACGGAGATGGCACAGAGCCGAATTTCATTTACGTTAGCATATCGCTACTCACAGCCAAACGATATATTGTAAACTTACCAAAGGCATAGTTTCCTCATCGGAATTCACAATGATAAGACTCTTTTCCAAGGCTCCCTCAGTTGAGACAAAATAAGGCCTAGGCAAGAACTTTCGAAGGGCTCGTAAACCTTCACCGTAACAGAGTTTCCTACAACAAAGAGCGGAACAAAAAAAAACGAAGTACAGAGCTCTAATGAATAAATCAGATAAACATAGATATTGGAAATTTTAAACCATTAATTATTGTCTACCGCATTTTGCAGGGGGTGAAGGCACTGTAAAGTGCATGGGTCTAACGTTAATCCTCGAGGTATCCAGACAATACAAACGTCTTCCCTAATCCTACTGACAACTGCAAAAGAATCATTAGTGATTTAATGAACACATCTCGTACTGCATTGTAAAATGACGATATTAAGCCATGATAAAAGATTCTGAGCTTCTTAATCCTTTACAACCACGGCGATAAAACTTCGGTAACACAATCATCGCTTGCTCTAGGTTCTTCATAAAAAGGGAAGTAATTTGAATTTCACAAACTAAGCTGGTCGTTCATAAGATTTTACGATAATTAACGACAGTACCGGTAAGTCAGGAAATATCTGTGACGTCTTCTGTGTTCTGCTACACAGCTTAACAAACAGCAAAGCACCTCATCCATCTGGCAAAGCCTAGAACTGCTCTTTTGTTTCGCACTACAAATCTGTGGTAAGCTTCCAAGTTCTGCAGGTAAATTTTCCAACGAAAAATCCTAGGATCACTTAAGAATAAGTCATAAAAGGAACTGGGGTTTTGGTGATGCTGTCGACCTGTTTTGAGTAATTAATAAACGGAAAAGAGCTTAATTCAACTCTTTAAAGCCCGAGGAAATTGATAAAACTGCAAAAAAATCTTTTTCAACTTTTCGTCGCGGTCCGTGGTGTAGCAGCGAACCATGAGTAGAAACTGGTGCAAGAAAAGCACTTTTCCCGTTTAATCTTTCGCGTAGATTCCAAAAATAGTAATTTCGAGTGAAAGCTCGAACGGAAACCTTATGAAAATAGCAAAGTAGAAATGGTCCTCTCTGTCCATTATTTGGGGTGTTGAACCGAGTGGAGTTAACGTTGATCAATTCTGTCATCTGGATAGAAATTAAGCTTTCTAACTCCTTCCCTTCCACGAGGAACTTTTATCATTTTACTCTGGCTAAAGCCGGACAATTTTACTCGTCAAAGGGAGAGATGTGGCAGTGAAGAAGTTAAAGGGCGTTTAGTTAGGCGCTGTCCAACAAAAAATGCCCTAAAAACCCATCTTTACATAGGCACGTTAAAATACGACATCCAGTTTCGCAGTTGTAACAACCGAAACTCGAATGACAAGTGGCGCTCTTGTTTATTTTTAACGACCAGATATAATTATCGCAAATGAGAAGTGCAGTAAACTTGTGAACATAAGTCATGAAATGTTCTAGTCTGGTGTACAAAATAACGCAAGGCCAGTTTCTTGTTCAATGTACTTACCATCTTATACCTGGAGCATCGGGACCCAATTTCCTAAGAAGTCTGTAATAGTCATTGACCGTCTCAACAGATTCATCTAGGGAAGAAACTTCACAGAGATCTGCGTCAAGTTCGTGCCTATGTTCCTGGTAGTATTCGAAGAAGGTATCAACAGTATACTTCTTCGACGAATATGGGCTCACATCAGTAACAATGACTGGACTGCCTCCACCAGCGTACTCATTATGAAAGTCGGTCATGTTTTCCAGCCTTGGGACTTCTTTGGCGTCTTCACATGCGCTACAATCAGTTTCCTCTGAAAAGAATTCTGTTATCATTAACGAGCTAATTCTGTTATCATTAACGAAAAGAGTTCTGTTATCATTAACGACGCGTAAGAAGCGAAGCAACTATACCTGGTGTGTACCACGGATTGTTAACCAAACACTCTCTGACTGAGAGCTGCTGCATATCAAAGTAGTTATGGAAGGGTAACAGCATAAGTCGCCATCTTCTCAACACTGGGTAGTGCAGATCGCCAGCAACACGGTTTACGAAAACCTCAAAAGGGCCGTAGTTGGTGTAGAGACATGCGCCAATAGCGCCAACAGAAAGAATACCAACTGTGATAAAAAAGCACGACATCAAACAAGTCCTACAACAGCCACGTTTGGAACTTGTCAGTCGTTGGCTCAAATCACAATCATCTGGTGGTTCGAAACCGGAATTCTTATCTATGGTAGTGAAAAGAGAAAATTCATATCCAAGATCAGAGCTTAGAAAAATATCACCCAAGTCCAAGCAACACGTCAAATACGCTTAACACATTGGAAGAAAACTCAAGGCTTATATTTGTTTTTAGGACAAAATTGTAGTTCGCACACAAAACTGAAGTATGAGAGTAATGGTCCTGGTGTCCCTGCTCGAACCAACCATTGTACAATTAGTGCCATACTCCAAAGGCAGAGCAGTCTGAGCAGAAGTGAAAGTAGTTGACTTTAGTACTCTCTTATGTCGTTTTTGACGATATAAAAGCTGCATTTATTTCCTTGAATGATTACATGGCGATACATGATTTACAAATAGTCGTTCGTGGCGTTCCATAATCTTGTCTTACTGTATAAGCCGCATTTACCGTGTTTATCTCTTTGAGAAAAGCGAGAAACCTTTGGACGCCGAGACGTTTTAAAAAAATTGCCCCGTTCTTCAACATAGTTTAACCAGTGAGCTGGAGAAATATCCTGCGGCCCTTAGGTGAAGAGGTCAGTTCCAGTTTAATCTCTACATATCTGCATAGCAAACTCCACGTCATTTGCCGGAAAAAAATTGAAGCCAAGATGACAAATAGTCAAGTAGCTCGGAAACAGTAAGGGTAGCCGTGAGAAAAATAGCAACATCTTGAACACAAATAATTTTAGCATCTAGTCACAAACTAATATGTTTCAAAATGGTCTTGGAAGACCAGAAACGAGCAAACGTTTACACGATTTGCCGGACATTTTCCCTGCCCCGGTCTGGAATCACTGTTCCCGCTACTGGTCACTCATTTCAAAACCTAACACGGCATGTTCATTGCCCATCACCAGCTCCTGAACTAACGCCATTAGGAGTTTGTATTGACCAATGAACGAGCATTTTAATGCTTGAAACGAGCGACAAGTAGCAGGAAAAGTGATCCCGTGTCATGACAAGGAATCTTTATGACAAAAGCTTGCAAATTTTTGCTTGTTTACCTTTCCATACACTATATATATATACAACATATATACACATATATCACAATGAAACATAAATAAATAATAAATCTGTATCCTAAGACCACTTTGGATGGCTGTAAGTTGATGCAAATCTTTGTATACCATTATTAAGGTAACTGCCTTGGTTTGCCTAATAGTTTTAACAATAATAATAATAATATTGTACTTCTAATCACAGTATTGAAATTCCCATACTGTCTAACTTCATTGTACCAACAAATGTCAGTCACTGTTTGCCTAATGTTTGAACATAATCACTGGGCCTTCATATAAGGGAGTGTTCACATAACTGCCAGTTATTACACCACTAGAAACTTCCTGATGTTTGTAATCCAATAAAATTACTGCCACTGATTGGCTATGCTATATCAACTAACTGTGAGTATTGCAACAAAGTTGAGTTTTTCATCTATGGTAAATCATTGTGGATCATGTGAGAAGTTTGAATTTTGAGTGTCACCATTAAACTGGCCAAGTTTAGAGAGAATGAGTCAAGAGCTGCTTTGATGCCATAGTCTCAAAATGCTTGGCTCTGACTTTTTATTAGTGAGGCTATGAAATCAAAGCCTATCTTTTAATCAGAAACAATAAATTTACATTGAACCTACACTGCTGAAGTCAACTGAAAAAGTTGACTTGAGCAGGATTTGAACTCACACCTTCGGGAATCCGCTCCACCACTCTACCCTGAGGATGATTCTGAAATAGAATTCTTTTAATTAGTTTTGCTAAGTTTTGCTGCTTTAATGGTAGCATCCAAAATTCAAACTTTGCAGATACAATATAAACTTTATTTCAATGAATTTCACTATGAAACTTCTCATGGCTACTTATCACAGTGACATCTTTAAGATCATTAAAAGAAACAACAGGCAAAATCTTCATTAGAGAACCACTTTGAAGAGTATTGTTCATTAGTAGATTTTTACTGTTTAACAGTCCCTAAAGGAATTTTTTTGAGCTTTAACTCATTCCTGACCATAGTGGTCCTCAGTGAACTCTGGAGACTTTAGTATTTTACTTTGGCTAATGCCAGATGATTTTACTTGTCAAGGGGAAAGCTCTCGGTACGGAAAGAGTTAAAAGACCAGTTTTTTACTCAGTACTGCTAAGGAATTTCCATTTAGACAGCCTCAAAATGATTACCTTAATGCAACTATTTTTTGTGACAATTTCGTACTATTTCATTCTAAATCTTAAAAAATCACTAAATTGAGTTGATCATTAAATATGGATTTCTAAAATTGTTATATTTCACTATCCCCAAAAATAATTGCATTAAGGTACCTCCCACAAGTCTTCCAAGGTGCCTTGAGAGAAATTCCTTGTTGACTCCCTTCATTCTAACACTTTTAACTAACAACATATTTGCAAAGGTTTATGATATTAGAAATTTTAGCAGCCCATTCAAAAGTGGTGACTCATCCTTTGTCCAACACAAGCACTTGACAAAGTTAACAACCTACCCTTTCAAAAGTTAATATTTTTCTAAAAAATGTTTCCATATCTCTTAAACATGTTTTATTGGTCAACATTAAAATTGAAAATAAAGGTTTAAAAAAAAGTAGATGTTTTAATATCTGAACACAAAGTTGTTTCATGTGGGATTCTGAGCACAAAGCAAGTTCATGGTTCATTATTATTATATCTTGACTTCCACTTAGGCAGTAGATATGATGAACCTGCAGCTTAGCTCACCCTCTGAGTTTTAGTAGCTCAGTGGTTAGAGTGTCAAACTGGTCATCAGAAGGTTGCACATTTGATTCCTGTCTAGGGCTCAGAAATTGTTTTCCTGAGTAAACGAGCTTGACGAATGTCCCTTAATCCTTAGAAGATGTTGTTGGTGACAGATAATTTGATATTGCTTTCCAATGGATAATATAAAACTGACAAAAACCAACAAGCATTGTCAAAAGCCGATAAATACCGACAAAAGGCAGACAACTACTGACAAAACTATTCAGGGCGGCTTCTTCCAAGACTGTCTAATTTTGGCTTCTGTTAAGGTTTGACTTGATTTTTTTGTTATTCACTTTTTGGTATTAGCCTATAAATTCATGGGACTAAATGTATGGACAATAGAAGTCTGCTATCTAGTATGACTGCAGAATACTGTAGGTTGAAACAATTATTGTTCAACTTGCATTCATGGCAGCATATGTCTAAATTCCAGTTTACACAGGCAAATGCTGTTTGACAAATTTGTTTTCACAGTGGATTACTGGAACTGAATCACAAAAAAGCCAAGACAATAGCTTTTCAGCAAATGCATTTGTTAAATAAAATTTACCCATGTAAAGTTGTCTAGAAGCAGATATGTAATCAATAAGTTATTGAGATGTTAATGCGATAGAAACTTAGATATGCAGTAGAAAATGAAAAGGTATGACTCATCTAATGGATTAGTTTAGGTCAGCAAATACGGTATACAGAGAAAGAGACAAAAAGGGAAAAAATCACAAAAATAGAACTTTGACAAACAAACATAAGTTTACCATGCATTACCAAGATAATACTAACAGTTTGTTTTTACAATTGTTCCTGACTTATTTAAAAGTTGTGTCTTATTTTCTCCCAGTATTGAACACTTGATCCGGGAGTATATCGGTTTCTAAAAGCTTTATTTTAAACTTTAAAATTTCTGATTAGGCACTTGTGAAAGTTTCAAGCACAGAATTCCCGTTCTTTCACACATTAATCGTTCTAGAATTCTTTTGTCGGTAGCTGTATGCCTTTTGTATGCTTTTTGTAGGCTTTTGTATTTGTAGGCTTTTGGCAGTGTTTGTCGGTTTTTGTCGGTAATTAGTACGACCGAAAACCAGCAGTGCGGTTAGGGCATAAAACAACTCATCACAGTACCGTCTGCAAATGACATTTTAACTTTAAGTTCAGTGAGTGAAACATTCTATGATTAGGCACTAAAGCCCATGACATATCGTCAACCTTTGTTGGCAATAATTGTTGAACAATGCTGAACGATATAGAGACAGGCTCCTTTCTGATCAACGCGGTGGAACAATTGTACGAAAAAATGATGATGATCGATGTTGATCTACTGATATTGAACCCTGTTTCACGGCCTTAACTTCCTCCTTTGCGCATGGTTTATGGATAATTGTTGACTTCCGTAAGAAAACTGTGCTGAAGTGCAGAACTGAAAACGCCAAGCTTACCTGCTATAGCTTTCAGAATGGCTTCTTCTATTTGATACCTTTCCATATCCCAACTCTCACCCAGCTTCTTAAGAGTTTCAATTTCTTGTCTCAAAAAATCCATATTAGAAATCAACTTCAAAACTGCTTCGATACGAGTTCACTGAATCACCAAAGCAACACGTCACCAAGAAACTGTACCGTAGCGTTCGATTGGTGTTGCAATCTCGTACCCACCCAGAGTTCTCAGGCTCTTTGGTCAGCGGTGGGGAAATGGAATTTTTGCCGCGGAAATCGTGCGGTTTGACTCCGCGAGCTGTGTTGAAACATCCCGCAATATATTTAACAATTTCGAATCTCGCACCAAAAGTAGAACTTGTTTACTTCCGTTGCAAAACCAAGCCAAGCAAAAAATGTGGTTTTTCTCCCAAAAACCAAATTTCATGAAAAGAAAAACTTTGTAAGGAAAAATGTATTTGTGAGTGCCTGAATGGTAGTTTTTATGCTTGAAACATAGGAACTTCGCAGATTCTTATAATCTTGTAGATTAATCCCGTGCTAGCTTATTCAGATTCTTTATACTTGAAACATAGGAACGAGATTCTTTTCTAGCTTGACTACGATGTTTATAGATGTACATTTTTATTCAGATTCTTTGTTCTTGAAAAATATACTTTATGGATGACTGTAAATATGCCTTGTCACCTTTCTATTATTCTAAGGTAGGCTGGGCCTCCACTACTGAAGGCTGTCTAGGGGCCACCACATGTCTAAATCTGGCGTTAGTCGACGGAAGCGGGGTTACCACGGGGGTACTGCTTCCCCAATAATTTGATTTCTTCCGATTAATTTGTTCTTTAAAATGTTTTAAAGCGATAAATCAAAAGCAAGTGGTAGGATAAACCGAAATTTCTGCATTAAACGCAGCTTCCAATTGCATTGAGGTTGGAATTTTCCAATTGCCTCGAGGTTGGAATTTTCTAATTTAGATCTGTTAAAGAATTATATAGTATAATAATTGAATATTAAGCAATGAAAGTTTCCCCTGGTTGTGTCTTTACTAATTCTTTTCCAGCAGATTTTACCCTGAAAATCCGCCAGAGTGCATCTCTGAGTGCATAGAAATTAAAAGTCGCGTCTGCCGCGTCTCACACCCATCTCCCAACTCCCGCAAAAGGAACTCAGGGAGACCCGCTTTGCGGGCTGCGAACAGTATTGATGTCTCCGAATAATTTCCATCTTCCGTAGCCGCTGCGCGATGACTGTTTTGTTGGTATTTTATCAATGTCAGTTGCTCTCAGTCAGCTCATCAAAATGGAATGCAGTAATTGGTATATATATACATATAAATTTATTGTCTAAAAGTAAATTATTCAGATTTTTCTTCAAATAATCCTAATAATTACGAGTACTGGCGCTAGCAGAGTTACAAATTTTCGGACCTATTTCGGTAAAGTTATCATTACAATGTTCAAAAATTTCTTCGGCCAAGGACTCATTCCTGTGCGTCACTATTTCTGGTAAAAGATGTTTTACCGTAAACGCACCAAGGGTGTCGTTAGGTCACTACTACAATAAAATGTGTTTAATTATATTTATTATTTTGTTCTGCTCTCTCTGCTGGGCGCCACCATTCACCATTCATACGTCAGCGTGAAAATAAAATTATCATGAACGAGCGCACTGGCATAGCCAGCATGCAGACGCGATGGGCATAAACCATTATATATTTTTATAGGCCTCTGTAAAAGCTATTTTGAATATTTCGCCCGGGTACACAGGGACTTCACCCGGGTAAAAGTGTAAAATAGGAAGTATACATCATATTTTATTCTATATACGCCACACCCACTCTCTCTATTTCTCCTGCGTCGGGAGCTCGACTTTCAGCTTTGCCTGAGAATCAACTGAAGGTCTTCAGGTAATGTTTGCAATACTAATTCCATTTGAGAACGAAGTTTTTCCTGAACTTCTTCAGTAACTGGAGTCTCGAACAAAGTAGCAGAACGCTAAAAGAAAGAAAACAGGGAGTTACAGGATTACGCCCAATTAATCTCGGTAGAAATATGCCATTGTAAAAAGTTTTCAAACACTTGATTTCACTGTGCAAACTCTAAGTAATAATTTCATAACCCATGTCCTCCTGGTTTTACTTCAAAGCGGTGTCTCATGGCTCAAAGACTTATTTATGAAGGTTGAAAAGGAGTTCCTGACAGGAATTGAAAAAGTTTATTTTCATGAATCAAGGAATCATAACCTTTCATGACGTAGTTCTGGCAGACTCCTGTGAGTAATGAAATTGTTACTACTTGTAAACAAATTCCCAACGTAGCCAGGTGAATAATCAGATATGGTTCAACGCTACTCTGGCTTAACTCCTTCCTGTCCCTATAGGTCCTCAGTGAGCTGTGGAGACTTTAACATTTAACTCTGGCTAACGCCAGACGATTTTACTCGTCCAGGGGAAAGTTCTCGGACAGGAAAGAGTTAAAAAGTTTGGAACGTAGCTTACAAAACTACCGTTCATGACCCAACGTTCGACACTCCTGTCTAGTGTCTTCATGAGGGTTGATCAATCTGAACATGAGGTCCCTATTTATATCCTTAGAGAACTATTGATGACGTTATCTAACGGCGATGACAGTGGTTGATTACCGGATACCTATTTGCGTCTCGATAACGTCATCAATGGTTCTCTAAGGATATAAATAGGGACCTCATCTTCAGATGAATCACCCCGGATGAAGACAGTAAACAGGAGTCGAAACGCTGGGTCATGAACGCTAGTTTTGTAAGCTACGTTCAAAACTTTTTAAGCCAGAGTAGCGTCAAACCATGTTTGTTGCTACTTACTGTACAAGTGAAATATCGAACTGGGGTCGAGTTTTCAAACCCTGGATTGCTTATCCGGCCGTAAGTCCAAACGAGTGAACGGGGTTAATCATGCATTGAACAACCAAACTTAAATATCAGTTGTTCAAGTTCAGTTGTTCAATGCTTGAATATTACTGTTCACTCGCTGCGACTTGTACACCAGATAAGCTATCCGTGCTTTAAACAACTGACCCCTGATATTTCAAGTACGAACCAAGACGAGCGTTGCGAGTGAACAAACTTGCAAAAACGGAGGTCCGACATGTAACGAACATGCACAGACCAAGCGAGGTCAGTTAGTGATTAATTACATGTAGTTTCGTAATAGCACAATAGCAGTCGGACATTTCAAATAAACGAGAAATTTTTTAATGGTAAACATGTTCCGGCATACTTATGCCATCTTCAGTACAGTGGAAGAGATCTAGTTATTATTTACAGTTGGATATACAGTCATTACATGTCATGTGACAGGGATATTAAATTACAATAAGAAGGCGGAAATTATTTATAAGCTAAAAACGGTGTTAAGATGGTGTGTCTGTTTATTAAGGTCTGGTTTAAGTTTCTTAATGTAAAGTGCTTCTTTGAGTTTTAATGAAAAGGAAGAGGGAGCAGTGTCTAGGACACGAAAGCATGATGGTGTAAAGTTAGATTTGCATTGAGGTGAAGCGAGGAAGTGTTTAAAGACGTGAGAGTTTTTGTCGGAAATGGTATGCTCCTTAATATGCCGAAACATGTTTACCATTAAAAAATTTGTCATTAATTACATGGCTTTCTTGAAACATGATTGAAAACTACGATGATACGACAGAGCGCGGGACATCTTGCTGATGTGATTTAGTTTTATTCTGGACACTTAAGAAACGTGAGCATAAATTTAATCATCTGCGCTACTGACCATGTATTTCCACAGTTCTACTTGACGGAATGCTAAAATCTTTACTTTTTACTCACAGCAAATAAGGTTCTTGAGTTGTTCCTCCGTTAAGGCGAATACCGAAAATATCCGACCTTCCAATGCAACGGTCATATAATAACTAGCTGTGAGTAGTCATAAGAAAACCTCTAAATAAGGCAGCTATGAACCATTACATGATGATAAATGAGGATAAAAAATGGTTTTTTAACCCGACTTACTGTTTCGAGCTATTAAATTATATTTTTTAATTTGGTTGTTGGCGTGTTAAGAGTGGCCTATTTTTGTAATGAAGTCTCCCTTATGTAGGGATAAAAAGGCGCGTTGATAATGTCTATTCTTTGTCATCTTCATGCTATCACATACAAATGCAACAATATTACTTGCGATCTACCCCGATCCTTCCTAAAATAGTGACCTTGGCACCTAGTCACTATTTAGGTCAGTTCGTCCGTCGCTATCGTGTCTTTCCATTCTTCTTTCGTCCCTATACGTCCACGTCGTTCTTTATTCATCCTTCCGTTCTTTCCCTTCGGTCATCTCCGCCACTCTACTTCCCTTTTTCTTCTTCTCGCTTCCCTTTCTTCTCTTGCGTTTTACACTGTTTTCTCTTTTACTCTTTTCTTATTGCTCGAAATAAAAATTTAAAAAACACTCCCGTTTGTTCTACAACGAATACAGCAAACTAACCATTTTTTCTCTCGTTTGAAGGATTAAGTCAACTATTTCTACTTCCTCTTTAGCGGGAACCTCTGACAAAATATCCTGGAAAGAAGGAAAACTTTTAAAACATTTTCAAAGTCAATGCCCTTTAAAATTCTTATTTATAGGTTTCTGTTTTCGTATATTTGCACATCTACGTTCAGACAGATTAAGTTGGTTCAGAGTTGGGTGAGCTTGTGCTCGAAAACATATGCATCCAGTTAACAAACATGACGTGAGGCCGTTACGTTTGTGATGAATAAATATTAGCCATTTTGAACATGTACACTGCGTGCAAATATTGTATAAGTTAAAGTTTGAGGTGACTGGAGTCGAAAAGTGAACGAGTTGGTAATCTTTTGATAATCGTTGATAAGCTCTAACCATTGAGCTAGCGAAAGTCAGATGGAGAGTCAAGGTTACAATAATGTACGGTCTTGATCCCTTCCCGGGCTCAGAATCACTTTCCTGAGAACATGAACTAAGCGAACGTCCACTTATCCACTATGAGGCGTGACGATGCCAATCCATCAAGTATGGGGGAAGGAAACGGAGACGGCATTGGAGTCGTGTGTCGCCCGAACTATTTTGCAAAAAATAAAAAATTAGTTTTTCTTGCCTTTTTTTACCCAAAACGTCAATTACACAAAAAATATATAGTCAAGAAGTATCTATATGAGGCTCCCTTTCCACATGTTATTAAGTGTTCGTGAAAGTATTCCTGCGCCTTCGGGCGAATGAAGTGGTGAGTGTGGTGGGATGTATTGAAGTGAATTGCAGAAAGGTCCGGATTCTATCTATGATTTGTTCTTCGGGGTATAAGTAAGGCGTACCCGAAGAGCAGTTCGCCAACTTGGAAAGGATTTCTTTGTGATCTTCCCAATAAAAAGTTGAATAATTGATATTTTTGAATAATTTTAATAAGCGATGTAACCAAGTCATTTTGAGAGTGAACATATTTTATCATGATAACGGTCTGCTAACATGAGAAGAGATGCACACATTTCTTTCCCGATATTTCAATATCGCATTCAGTGTCAAGAGAGGGTTCAAGAACTGACCGTTGACTGTTAAATGATGTACTTATTTAATCACACTGTAAATTTCACATTAAATTCACCACACTTTGTGTGTACAGTATGTATGTCTGTGTTTTGGGGGCATGATTCTTGTGCCACAAAACCTTCCAAATAGAGCTCCTGGATTGTAGAGCGATTAAGTGTCTCGTCGCGGTAAGCTCTCCAGTGGGTCGGGTTAGGGTATAAGATAAACTGTAAATCACGTTAATTAAATGGCCAGGGACTTAAGGAAAGTAATATTATGACTAAAATGATGAGAAAATCCAGTGAAACCTAATGTGGTGTGGTGGTAATGGTTGTATCTATGAAATACTAAAGCTAATTCCCACTAAGCGCGAGGTTAGGAAGAGATTGGGTGACCATGAGGTAGGTCAAAGGTAAGCACTTTGCAATACCTCTCCCGTCATCAGAAGGTTGCGGGTTCGATTCCCGTCTAGGGCTCAGAAATCGTTTTTTCTGAGATAACGAGCTTGACGAACGCCCACTAGTCGTCTGATATTTACCAAGCTCCCACATGAACCAACTTTGCGTTCAGCTTTAAGTATTGCAATAGGTGTCGGTAGAGAGATAAGTAGAAAGTAAAGGTTTAAGAAATGGTAAGGCGCTAGATAGATACAAAGAAGAAAGGATATATTGGAAAAGTGTTAAAAATCGTTTTTCAGCTGTTAAATTGAGCTAGGTTGGTATGAAATGACCTAGAAATGACCTGCACCATATGTACATATAAAAACAAAATGTTTTGGTGATGTTTCGGTTTATTACAGCTCGATTAGCCAGTTCGGAGTTTCAAAGGCAAATGAATTTGTGATAAAATGACTTCAATTGAACTATAACGAGGAATACAACATAAGAGCTGCGTTATTGGCTTTTCGAAACTTACGTTTTGTCCGTTAACATAAATGAAATATTTGGATTACTATCAAGGATAAGCAATAAGCACACGTTATACTACACATCAAAAAATCTGAGGCCGTAAAATTGTTATTGTACTCCGGCCTTAGTCACATATCGCGAATCGACGAAGTTTCATCCGAACTGGGATTTCACGCGAAGTCGAACTCCGAACTGGTTTGTCGAGCGTCCCATTCTCGGCACTTTTCTATCCAACTACTCAACACGTTACGACTTTCTAACATGCAGCAGAAAATCTATTTTACTCTCGTAGTGGTTGACTGGAAATGTCAACCGAAAATAAAGCATCAGCATTCTAAAAATATAGTTTAAAATAGACGAAAATTAAAGAAATACGCACAGCACAGGAAAGGGCTTCCAGATGAAGAAGCTGTAATTTTTGTTGGATTTCACTTTGTCGATGTCTAAACCATCCTTCAAAATTCGGTGACTTGAAAAATTTCCTAAAAAATTAATATATCATACATGTATGAAAAGTTAAGGTAACAAGCAATAATAAATTAATTCTTTAATTCAGGATTTTTTTTTACAACATAAAGAGACTATTAAGAGAAACTACCAAGGGCGAAGCCCGAGGACTTTTACAAATCTTACCG
>JBAHVQ010058962.1:0-18523 GCA_036872915.1 Nanipora kamurai | reverse complement strand
CATCATATTATCATCATCTCTATTATCATGATTATTATTATCATCATCTTTAATATTATTATCATCGTTATCATTAACATTACTGTCAACATCGACATCTTCATTATCATCATATTACCATCATCATCATCTTCATTATCATCATATTACCATCATCATCATCTTCATTATCATCATATTATCATCATCATTATAATCATTATCATAAAACACATGCTCTTAGTGTCTTAAATCATTAAGAAGGTCCAATGAATGAATAAACAATTCAAAACTGTTGCTGCACAACAAACCGTTACATATTATCCCTTTCCCACCAGTACCTCACCCCTTGACGAGTAAAATCACCAGGCGTTAACCAGAGTAAAATCATCTGGTGTCAGCCAGAGTAAAACAATAAAAGTCCCAGACTGTCGAAAAAGAGTTAAACCAGCTGAAAAGGCCTTTTCTGTCTCAATTTTCAATGCGTATATCAAAAAATTTAGTTTGGAGCCGAAATTCGTGCAGGAAATAGGTCAAAATAACAAAACTTTCCACCGTACACTCATGTCAGATAATTGACTGGTCGAAGCAAATAGAGTTAAGGCATTAGTTAGCTCTTGAGTTGCAAATCTATTTTTTGACAAACAATCATAGACCATCGTCAAAGATTCGTGCTAATTAGAATAACAATTTCAAAAAAATCGTACGTTTGTTAGTACTTTATATAAAATTTTTGTCACAGTAAAGTTCCCCCATAACAAAGGCAAATACCCACACATCACAACTAAATGGAGAACATATCATAATGCAGAACTTACGCGATGGTTACTCATTCCACCGACTGAACCATCCCCAACAGGTAAATAAAGAATGTGAACAAGAGGACCTAAAGACGTTACGATGAAATATTTACATTCACATTTCTTAAAATATTGGAAAAGGAGCAAAAGACACAGAACAAAAGCTCAGATGCATACATCACATACTGGGGAACATATCATAATGCAGACTTACGGAATGGTTACTCGTCCAACTCTAGACTAGTATATTCTGTACGCAACTAATATTGAGCCATTTCGAAGTTTCTCGTACTATTTTTTAGGAGAGTGTACGTTACATTGCCTGGTGAGCGGTAGTACATACTCACCCGCTGGTCTTGTGGACGACGGTACTCATTGCATGTCGAACAGCGGTGCATGTGTCGGTGGTGAATGTGTGGATATGCCCGATTACATACCACCAACTGAACCATCCCCGACAGGTAAATAAAGATTGTGAATGAGAGGACCTAAAGACGTTAAGATGAAATACTTAGATTTACATTTATTAAAAGATTAGTAAAAGAGAAAAATTAAAAATGAAAGTACAGTTAAAGAGAGTCCCTAGAGTAATTTTTAATAGGAGACTGGTCTAAATATGGCTGAGCACGCATGCGTAGATAGCGATCTTTGTCAAATCATTGTTCTACCACAACAACACCGTCCGCGTCACTACAAATGTGAAAATTTTGGATTAAGTTTGCTTCGGTGAATTAATTTTAAACTCGGTTATTAAAGTAGAGTAGACTCGTCACATATCTAATTTTCAAAATTTTTTATAAGAGAGAACTTTCTAAAATCCACTAGGTCTATTGCAAAAAAATCTAGCTGGACCACCTACCCTGATATTTTGATATTTTACTCTTCAGTGGAATATCTAACCTCACGGCATTTTTCAGAATAATTCACATAAGGAATCCGAAGATAAAGTGTTTTAAATGTGATAATTGTAAAAATATGCCGATGTTCCATTTCTTATTACAATCTTAATAATTGAAAATTGCACAATTCGACGAATACCTCATGTTTATCGTGCTTCGTCTGCAGTTAGACACATTTTGTACCGAACTTACAACTATTTGAACGCTAACAATGCCCATAAATGTAGACCGTTCCAAGAGGGAAACTGTAGGGAGTCACTTTAAGTAAGATCTGGCAATTAAATGAATCCTAGTTACAATTAAAACATTTTAAAACCTTCGAGATAAAAACTTTTTCAGTATAGTTTTAATTATTGAGAAGAATAATACAGTTTAATAAATCCATACAATCAAAAATGGTTTAAATTTAAATTTTGTTCTATTTTCACCATAGGGCAAATTGTCGGCAAATACACTGGAACCCCAAGTTCAAATGTCTGGAACAACAAAATTCTTGAAGTTCCCAATGGAGCAACACAGGTGACAATCACCAACAATAAATACCGTGATGTTGCAATAGGTAAGAGAAATACTAGAACATATGTCGCGGTTCTTTTCTGCACTATCTTTTTCAGACCCTGACAAAGCGAGTAAACGACGCGCTTTATGAATGTGTAACATAAAGTTATTCGAATTGCTGAACACTAATCTAGTTCATGTGGGAGCTTGGTGTTTATCAGACGACCAATCAATGTTCGTCAATCTCGTTTCCTCGGAAAAACGGTTTCTGAGCCCCAGACGGGAATCGAACCCGCAACCTTCTGATGATGGGAACTAGACTTGGTGTGGTCTAAAATTCCCAATTTCAGAGACGCATTATATTTTGGATCTTTATCATTCCAATCGTTTATAAAAGTTTGAACATCATTAAATTTCAAAGATAATTCTCATTGCAGAGAATAAACATTCATCTAAAATGGGTAAATAAAGTCAAAGTTAATTATGTCCATCAAGAACTTCAAAACATGACATAATTACATCTTGCAACATCTTACGGCCTGTCTACATGAGCTTGGATCGAGATTTCGATCCGATTGAAATACTCGATCTGCTCGAGAAATCATGTCGATTTCCATTGTCTTCAAAAGTCAAGTCAATCCTGCATCTCAATCCGATTGACTTCTGGATCAGCTTCAATTAAGTCAATCCGCTTTATGTAAACGATCAAGGGACATTTAACTAGCTTGGATCGAAAACTAATTAATATTTCAAGTCGATTCAGATTTTGTCGGATTCAGATTTTCGATCTGGCCTCACGTAACCAGCCTCTTAATGACATCCTGCACCCAATCTAGAAAAGGTTTCTGCAGTATTTTCGGTTCAGCGGAGTTCACCAATCATTAGTTTACGCGAAGGGTTACGTTAACAGTGAAGTTTAGTTTACTTTGCTCTGCAGCTAAGGTGACAGTTAAGTATAGGATTATTTAGTCTTTACCCTAACCTCTGCTCTAACTCCTTACGTTAAAATTATGGCTAGAGAACGCCGCAGAGTAGAAAATAGTGCCACCATTTGCTGGACTCGTTCTCCGTCATCTACAAAAAAAAGCCAAGTCACTTATCCTCGAAACCTTTTTCGGGATTCATACAACTCTGAAGGTTAAAGCAAATCTTGAGATAACCGATTAACTATAACTTGTGTATCATGCCGACGTTATACGATAAATTTCATTCTTCGTGCATTTTCATTGGTTACGGATGTCGCCACTAAAACAGTGAACCAATCCTAACGCTCAGCGTATTCATCACGAGCCAATGACGTTGCTTCACTTGTATAGATCATGAATGACGTCAGAGAGGTGTTTTCGTGTTTTTCAATGCCCCGAAAATTCCCCGCAAGGTTTCAATCATCATTTTAAATATTTTTGTTTCAGTGTTTCCTTAGTTTTTAATAAAACAACTAGATTTCATTCTTCCGTTGCCTGTTCAGTTATCGATGCCCAGAAGACGTCACAAGGTGAAAAGAACAATCTATTTGTCTATTAATCTGTTTGTTGATTATTATTAATTTAGTGACAGGCTACACAAGCTCTTCAAGTATGGGATACAACTGGTACGAAGCAGCATGGATGGACAGCTGGGTGGAGTATTATGGTTCGTACACGACAACTCGTACCACTGCTGGTGTGACATTTGAATACGAGCGTAAGCCGGCTTATTCTACCATTAAGATTGCAGGTATTAATCTTACAGTTGTTTAATCACATATGTAACATATCGACGATCGGTCTGAGATCCAACAGAAAGATGAAAACAACATGAAAAAAAAATTACAGGACTGAATGTATTTGTAGACGCCTTAGATCCAAGCAGTTAATCCATGGGTAAGAAGGAAAAGTGGAAGAATAAACCTGATTCGTACCCGCCACACTTCAAAATCTTCTTTTGATTTTTCTGTAATTACTGTCTATCTCTTATATAGGGCTGAACTAATTGATGATTCTTAATGTCTGTTTCGCTTAACTGAGTCCAGATAAACGAATTTTTTATACGGCATGTAAACCCCAGCTGGGTGTTTCACCGAAGATTCAACTGTCTCATTAGCGCAGTGACGATTATGCTGTACAAACTTTGATCGTGCAGACGGTGTTAGTCACGTAGCCGAGACCGTATTGTTTTCATAAGAGTGAACAAGAAATCGGACCCCCTGTTTACAAGTTGACATACCGGTAGCTCATTAACAAATGGCCAAACATAACTGATCTCAAAGAAAGCACGAGGATCTCTTTTGGCCAAGTTTGAAGCACCGTAGGAATGTTCTAAAAGCTGCTACCACCATTTACCAATTTACCGAGAAAGGTATGGGTCGATGATGGGTGGTCGAATTGCTACCGTTCATCTGCATTTCAAAATCTCTAACCAGCCAAAACTAAACAGCCGGATTGCGGACAGTGTTTTTAAAATGATCTTACTCCTAGTTTTAAAATACACAGAGTCAGGCCGTTGAAGAATGCTTCAGATAAAGTCTGAATAACAATGTGATCGATAAATACTCACAGAAGCTGACAATAGCATTCTTTAGGGTTTTCGTGACCTCAAACGAAATTAAACTTCTTGTTTCATTTTTCAGGCCCTGTTCAGGCAAACCAAGGTTATACCTTCGTTTTGTTCGCTCGTGGAAGTAAACCTGCCGATATCTCTTGGAGTTACACAGCTTAGTGTGTTGTATGGCACACGAAGGATTGTCAAGCTGATTGCCTACGAAGAGTTACACAGCTTAAAATGTTGTATGCTGTATGAAAGATTGTTAAATTGGTGGCCTAGCTTTAGATTTTGTTCGTGCTGCTCAAATTGTTATTAAATGTCTGTTTATAACACTGGGTGAAATTAATCTTTGTTGTGTAAAGTCAACGTGAAATAACTAAATTATGTCTCTTATAAGGAGAAAGGAAACTCTTTCGATCTGTCGATCTTTTAACTCCTTCCTGTTCGCCCAGGTCCTCAGTGACCTATGGAGGCTTTAGTATTTAACTCTGGCTAACGCCAGACGATATCAAGAGGAAACTTCTCGGACAGGAAAGAGCTAAAGGACAATAATTTCAGGTTAATGAAGTAATGTAAAGCGGACGGATGGATTGAAGGCTTGGATTGTAACATGTTAGAAGGTTAAAAACTGCTGAAATTAAAAAAGGAAATTACAAAAATTTCCACTGTAGGTCCTTCGTCAGTATTTTCAGATTTCGGCAGTTCTTCAGCCTGTTTGCTTTCAATACGTCGTTTAACTCTGCCAATGGAGAATTCTAGTTTTGTTCGTCTTTGTTTGCATGAGTCAGCATTTTGGATACTTGGAAAATAAGTTATTTCCCCAAAATTTCTGAAACTTTATTCAGTGGTTAAATTCATTGAACTGAACAGATTCACATTCAGATACTGTCGAAATGTACGAGTTCCTTGGATTAAGCAACCAATGCTATTTGACATTAGGAAAGTAAATTAAATTTTAAAAATTCCATTACGGATTTACTTTTCTTGACTCAACAAAAACATCACGTATTATACAAGAATGGCAATTGTCAAGTCCTCACGTAATTTGATACCTCGTCCACCGTGCTCTCTCTAATAACTCACACACAGAGATGGAATTACTATCACTACTCACTGTGTGATAACAAAAGCCTGTGACATCGCTTTATTTTTAGTTTATGAACACGTTTTGTGACTGTTTTTATATTTTCCAATGCCCGAAAAATGTTCCCCATTAGTTTTGAGTTAACCTTATAAATTGTTCTACAGTTTATAATGTACAAAACAAATTGATTTCATCTTTTTCCATTGTACGTTTACCTTTTGACGAAAATAAGACGCCACAACGTGGCAAGAATTTTGGTGACCTCCTGGACTATCTTCTTTACACCATATGAGAGTATCATGTGTAGTTGAACAGGCAACGAACATTATTTAGCCTATTAGCTGATGACGCACTAAGAACATCCTGAAATGATACGCTAAACAAGGATAAATTAAGACTTTCAAAACTCACTAGAAACTGAGGTAAATAAAGGATATGCTATCATGAAATCAATAACTTTAATACGCTAAGTAAGGACATTAAAAATTCACAAAATACGCAAATTTTTAGCGAAAAATTTCCCCTCATCTTGTATTATCAGTTTCAAATATAATTCTTTATTTTAGTTTTATAGTATTAATACTAGTTTTATATCATTTAATATTGATAATTTCTATATATAACCTTGAGGTCCTTTTTGAAAATCATTTTTAATGAAAAAGTTTCCCCAATAAACATTATTATTATTATTATTATTATTATTATTATTGGTGGTCGTTTGCACGTGACGTCACGGCGGCCATGTTGGTGGAACTTCAACAAAAGAATCTCATTAACTTCTTTCGTATGTGGCATCAACATGGCCGCCGCATTATTGTTTCTTAAATTTCACGGGATTGGTTGGAAACCACCTATTTGTTTAATTAACTATAGTTTTCGTTCTTTAAGTGCTTCTATTTTACCATCAATGAAAAAATAGTGCCAAAATATGTTTTCACTTTCAGCTTTTTATGTCATCGATTTAATGAGGGCGTTGAACTCCCAATATGCTCTACGTTAATCCACTGACTGACCTTCAGAAAAATCCGTCGATCTGCACATCGTCGACTTATGTAAATTCTACGCACATTCTAGTATTAACCATACACAAATAAATCCGTCTTAGCACATATAAGCATTACTCATGCATCTGCAAGCTCTTTGTTCTTGCTTATAACAACTGCCAAATAATAGATTGCTTCTCAACTTCAGCGTTTTCAATTGTGATTAATCAGCTCTGTGCACGAAATGTGACCATCGGAGCAGTCATTAACACTTTAACGCTCAATGTCCAATATATCGGACATCAAGAACAAAAGAACGAACGAGAGAACAAAGAACAAATGAAAAACAATTCAGATGTTAAGAGAGTACGAAACCATACTACAATCTTCGCGCCAAACGAAAGAGTGAGTAAAGCGAAACAAGATGACCATGTTGAAGACGAAGGAAATGAACATGAAGATGACAACGATATAATAAAGACAATATTGATGATCATGATAATCATAATAATTTTTGCAGCCATCAGCTGGAAAGCCTGTGTTTAAGGATTCAAGACTCGGCGCCTTAGCTAATTTAGTCCCAACAAAAACGTGTTCAACCATGAAAAATGCCAGACAAGTTTCGAAAGGACAATTACCACCACGTAGGAAATCGCGATGCAGAAAAAGTGCTTTAAATTTTATCGCTGCAATTTCTACGATCGCTGTTATTGCTGCACATTGTCAGAAATTGCCCAAAAATAAACCTAACAATCAAACTAAAGCCTAACTACTTCGGACAGTGGTATCGCAAGATTTAGGTACTTTGCCAATAAATTTTTAAATAGTGCTATTTGGATTTTGAGTCTCCTGCAGTGAGGAAACATGATATACAAAAACTACGTTTGTTTGCTGCTGTTACAACCCAATTCACACAATTTACTTAGAGTATAATTTACTTTGGTGGTTATGTTCATTCCTTGGTGTGTGAGCCAAGGTAGGATAAAAGTAGACAGCTAAGTGCATGATCTCATGAGGTGAATTGGGTGGCAACAAGCAGAAACAATCGTTAGCCAAGTTTGTGTAACGCCTGGCAAGGAAAGTAACATATCTTTGATAAATATTATACATGTACCAGCGCCTGTACACCAAACGGGTGAAACCTAATACACTCGAGACTCTAACTTTTGTTCATATATAAGAATTGTTTCAATTTTTGTTGAGTCTTAACTCCTTCCTGTCCGTATAGGTCCTCAGTGATCTATGGAGACTTTAGTATTTGACTCTGGCTAATGCCAGACAATTTTACTCGTCAAGGGGAAAGTCCTTGGACAGGAAAGAGTTAATTCTATCATGGCGAATACTAAACAGGGGCCCTCCAATCATTAACTGACAACAATGTTGGATAATCACGTTTATTGTCCCTTTTTGTCCTATAGTAACTAATACTCAATCACATAAAAGGTCAGCGGAAAGTAAATAAATGAAAGTTATACAACTAGACTATACAAAACATCTTCATACGTAAAGATTTTTACCGATTCATTAAATTCTGAAAGATTCATCAGCTAGATACCTTTACAGATTTTCAGGCAGATATCTTTCATAGATACCTTTAGAGATTTATCAGGTAGATATTATCGGCAGATAAACTAAAGGGTTTCCGGTTTATCTCAATAAAAGATCAGTTCATTTGACTTTAAGCAACAAGGAGCCAGCATGATAAAAAACCGACAGTTGAGCCAGTTTGATAAACAGACATTTAATAACAGTTTTACCAGTACAAACGAAACCTATAGCTAGGCAATCAATTTAACAATCTTTCCTGCTGCACACAACTCGCATTAGGGTATATAGCTCCAAGAGATATCGGCAGGTTTACTTCCACGAACAAATAAAACGAATGTGCAATCCTCGTCTGCCTGAACAGGACCTAAGGTATGAACAAACAATTTTTAATTTCCTTCAAGGTCAAGAAATTATAAAAGAAGCACATTGCTTGTATGTGTATGTGTTTGTCGAGTCACTGTTATAACCCTTCACTTTCCTTCATTCTAGGAGATCTGCTCCTGACGAGTAAAATACCCTGGCGTTTGAGAGAGTAAACTATTACAGAGTTGTGTCTAAGGAAAGTATTTGGTGTGAAAAACCAGCAAAACCGTGTTCAGCCACCTTAATTAAAAATTATAACAGTGCAAGTGATCACATGATCGAGGTTGAATAACTCAATTAATCGCCCTAAGCCCCCGGTAGCCCCGGGCATGACATGGATATGAGATAAACATCAAAAAGTGGACCACGATTTTCGCACTGCATCTTCAATGGCAAACATGGTCCGTACGAATACACTTTGTACCACTCAATAATTGCTGTGCAAGGACAATTGAATCTTTGAAGGAGATTTGATCATGCAGTTAAAATTGTTTACATGTCGTGTCAGCAACTCGATTATACGGATTAGTCGGGGGAATCGAAACACTCGGAAGCACAATCAGATTCGGCCCTTTCCGTGGCGGTTACTGATCAAATTTATCATCAACTTTATCCCAGATTTTTTGTTGGCACGTTACATCTATGGGAAAATGCTGGTAAGATTCATACCAGCAATCGTAATGATGGAATGACTCTTCACACGCTGATACTCGAATGTCACACCAGCAGTGGTAAATGTTGTCGAATAGTAACCTTGCCAGTCCAACCACTTGTCCATCGATGAATCTTCGTACCAATTGTACCTCAGTCCTTGGGAATTCTTGTAGCCTACCACTAAATTTATGCGGTCAGAATAAAAAAATAAGTTTTAGTTATTCGGATATCTGAAAGAGATATTCAGTGAATATTAAGAATTTACACCAGATAGTGTGAAGTGGTTTTATACTTGGTGTAAGAAATTTTCGAGTACTAGAATGATAAGCCTGGTTCACATACATGACATAAGCATAAAGGCAAGATCAGTACGAAAACAAAACATGACTTCTCCACTGAGACTTGCGAAGACAAAACAACAAGAATTTTTCTTTGTTTTGTCTTTTTGTACGGCACTTGGCTTATGCTTGGACCATGTTTACGACGATCCTTATGTCGCAGGCTTGACTTCATTCTTTTGTTTTGCCTTTTGTTTTGTCCTTATGCTTACGTGTGAACCAAGACATATAGTTTAAGACCCAACTGGGATCAGTTTCGAAAAATGTAGCTAGCGAGTTCAATTCCCAGCCGGAGGCCCTAGAGTTGCATTGTTTGCAACTTGTCCTACGTGGATCTTAAAACACATCATTCTAACTATAACATTCTAAAATTTCCTTCACGGAATATGAATACTATTCCAAGGAAAGTCGGCCCTTGGAAATGAATGGGCCCCGGACGCTTGTTTCGACGATAAACGACTTGGCTCTTAATTCGAGTAGAAGGCACAAAACGAGCTCCAAATTAAAAATAGTGCTACCAATATTTTCTCAATATTCAACAGCGTTCTCTCCATATCATTTTAAGGTTAAGAGTTTAGGGTTAGGAGCCAGGGTTAGGAGTTAGGGTTAGAGGTTAGGTGATCCTGGCCGTAACCGTAACCTTTATCAAACTAATCTACATTAAACTCGAAGCGTAATCCTTACCTTAAAACTACAATTGATGAACGTCGCTAGATCGAAAATACACCGGTGAAATCTTTTCTGAACTGGGTGAATGTTATAAACTGATCACATTATGACCCCCTATACCCGAAGAGACACCCACAAACAAATTTATTCAAGCGACATGTTCTCGTCGAGAGAAAACGGAAAAGTTTTTAATTGCTTGTTGTGGATAGACCTCTTTTTAGCTTCGATGTTTGTTTCAGCATTTCTGGTCATTTGATTCTACCCTGCAAGGAGAGTTACTTCTTTGAAATTTAATGGTCTTCAGACAGGCATCAATGCTTTACGATTAGAACGAAAAAGAGCCAAAATATCACCTTGTATGAAATGGACCATTTTTGACCACGTGATGCCGAATAAGAGGTCAAATACCCGTATGATCACCCAACCACCCCAGTATTTTCAAGCGCCAAATTTCATTAGCATTACATGGCGTTACACGGAATGATTGTTAGCGATGATTTTTTTTGACGTATAACGTTGAGACAAGAAAATTTACATTAAAATTCGTTCACAAATGGCATATTTTTTCTTGGGCAGCATTCGTTACGTTAAAAATCGTCTCGTATTGCATCACCTTCCATCTTATTATAAAGAAATTATAAATCAAAAGTCCCGATCCAGATAAAAGTACGTTTTCACACTACGATTAATCGAACCGATGTCTAGTTTAGGTGCATGACAATTAACAAAAAGCAGGCTAATTTCCACCAAAGGAGCGTTCTGCTTACTGTTTCTCAAATTAACAAGCACTGAAGCCAGAAATTGGCCCGTTTAATCGTAGTGTTAAAACCCAGCCTAAGGTTATAGTTTGGTGCAACCGAGAGTTAGTTTGCGACCTTTTTTTCGATTTGTTATACTTACGATGTCAATTTTACCGTTTTACATTATGTCGTACGTTGACAAGACATTGTTTTATTTTCAAGGTCTGACAAAAACACGCTACAGTTGTTCTAGTATTTCCGTTACCCATTTGAACATCATGGTATTTATTGTTGGTGATTGTAACGCTGGTTGCTCCATTGGGAACTGCAAGAATCTTATTGTCCCAGATATCCGAACTTGGGATTCCAGTGTATCTGCCCACAATTTGTCCTAACGTAAAAAATAAAGTATTAAACCAAAATTTAGTGTAAAAAGCGTTTTTCATTTTAAATATCTAACTGTCTTATGGGTTAATTTCTGACTGTATTGCTCTTCATGCTCATCAAAACTATAAATTGATTTTATTTCCAAAGTTTTAAAATCTTTTAAATGTAAAAAAACTTAGTTCATTTAATTACCAAATCTCACATTGTTGGTTATCCAATTACATTGCTTATTCAATTACTTTTGTTTTTATTTTTTAAATTTCTTTATCAATATGTTAACATTAAATATACATCTAATTATTTCATCCTGCCATCTTTAACAACTGAACGTGGAATCATCCACTTTCTTAAGTTCAGCTTCTTTATGTACCTGTAGAAGATAGTTTCTTTTGGGGAGAGTAGTGGGGCATTTCCAAACAAATACCAGCCACACATGCACCGCTGCCCAAGTTGCAGTGAGTACCGTCGTCCACAAGACCAGCGGCTAAGTATGTGTCACCTTTTTCCTGGCAATATAACGTACACTCTTCTATAAAATAATATCACAAAGAAATATTTGTTTCGTGCAGTATATAACGGTTCCAAGTAAAACGAGTAACTGTACTTAAATATCATTATCGCACTGTTTGTTTCAAAGATTCGATAAGCAATGTAATGATTATTTATATTTAATTTAAATTGTCCAGATCCTTACCTTATATGAGTAAAATAGTCTGGCGTTAGTTAGTGTAAAATAGCTCGGAGTTAACCACAATAAAATAATAGCTGAGCTATGCTATATTTAGAACTAGTAATTTTGCCGAAGGCACCATTATTATTTCCTTTAACGAGCAAAACTTCTTCTATTCATTCCCATTCTAATTGTATACTGTATATAGTGATCCATGACACATACTTTGTCCTCCAAAATTATAAGATTTGGGGTTACGTCCGCGTGCTTCACATTGTCGATCACGATAACTTTTTCTGCCTGAACAACTCTAAATTGGAAGAAAATATACCTTGAAATGAACGCTTTCGTGTTGGGCAAACACATCATTTTCATTATCAAATGACTTACTATCAATATCAGTTCGCTTTATTTTTTGCTATTCAGTCATCGAGGAACAACTCTTATGTTTTAAGGTATTCGTCAGCATGGCCGTTATCTAGCTGGCGCGTGAAAATATTGCTGCTGTAGGTTTGTCTTTGAATCTCAAAGACTTATTATAACCGAGCAATATAATTATAGATGTCTACCATTACAAAAAGCTATTCCTACTAAGTTTTCTTAGATTGTATAAAAGCTAATGAATGAGTCATAAACGTCAAACATAGACACACACCTCGACATTACACCATTCTCGTACAGCAATCTTTTTTGTTTTCCCGACGCAGTCTCTCCCATCAAAAGATGGTTTGGGATTGGTACAAGTTCTTATTTTGAATTGAACGCCACCGCCACAACTTCGGGAGCATTGGCCAGGAGTTGACCATCCTGTAAGGCCACCATTAATTCCTACCATTGCAAACATTACAGTCTTTAAAATTGAAGAAATTATAACGAGTATGTACTGTATGTTGTACACCATCCAGGCGCCTTTTTTAAGCTCTTTACATTTCGTTTGAAAATGTTTTCAAAATTTGTTATTGCTATCTCAGAGATCCTGGGATTTTTAAATTTTTCTTTGTGGGACTTGGCCCACAACCCGTAAAACCTCATGTCCTCGCTACTCGGTGGTATTACTTCGACCCACCAGTAAAACGATTGTGAAAAAAATCCCTTTCCTTATTAAATTGTAGGATGTGCGTATGATACTTACATTCTCAATTCCGTATATCATTCGGATTGCAATGCTTTGATGTCTTTTGGTACGAAATCTCTTACATTATGTTTCTATTTTATATGTACGTATATTTACGTTATAAGTCTAAATTATACATGGTGCCAAAAAAAGGCTACCCTATTCATGATTCATTAATACTCTTTACAAATTACCTTTTGTTCAACGGGTAACAGATAAACTATGAGCAGCCGATCTGTATCTGATTTACAAGGCGAGCTGCAAGCGAGCCGTAGTAAATCAGATACAGCTCGGATGCGAATGCTTTATCTTACTTATCAAACGGACGCATCGAAATGGCCATGTTTTCAAACTATTTTTCAAGTTGGAGTCACTTTAGTTTAGTAAATTGAAGAAAAAGTTTACGCTCATATTTTAACTATTACATAAAACAGTTATACCATGCGCTCTAGTCGTATATGATTTCATAGCTCATATGATTATGACCTCATATACGACTCGAGCTCATGGTATAATTGTTAAACATGTATAATATAAAAAGAATTGGAGTTATAGCTTGCTGTTTAAGAACAACTTACTACCTGTTTTGTCATTTAAGGCAGCTAATTTTTATATACGAGGAATATTTGGCATTAACACTCAGTAACATGAAATGTCGGTATTGGTCTCAAAATACATCATTCTGACACTTGAAGATTGCCTAATTTTTATATATATTCATCGTTCCGTATATTAGAGTATTTTTGCACCATAATGCAACCAGGATGCCTAATTTCTAGTGCGTGCTGGTTTGTAATTTTTTATATCCAATTCTTATTCTTTAAAAAATAAAACTGAGTTTTAAAAAATCTTTTTTATCATTGTTTTTTTTATTACCTAAACAGTTGTCTTGAAATGTGTTGAATATATATCTAGGCTTTGGAACATTGTCCTGGTATAGTCCTCTAACGTTTCCATGACCACGATAACGTGCTACCACATAAACGCGTGTTCTATCCTTTGTTCGAGCATAACCAATGCCGAGTCTTGTGGATTTTTTCCAAACCACCTGTAAACGCAATTATAAAGAAGTTAAAGGTTTACAATCAGTTCTTAACTTTCTCATCACTGGAGAAGCTATTCAAAGCAAAATTGTGATAAAGTGAAAAAGCTCAATAGGTAGGTGAATGCGAGATGCTGTTTTCAACTGCTGTTCTTCAGCTGCATGGAATTATTCAACAAATCATGCACAGTAAAAGTGAGTGCTAAATAACTTAATTATGCTCTCCAAAAGTCTCAGTCGCTTACTGAAAAAGGTTCTGGAGAGATAACGGCCAAGAAAGAAAAAAAATTTTCTAGCCCCGTTCTCTTTAGGTCCCAGGCTTCACCTCGAAGAATAGAGCGTCTCCACAGAAAAAGACCACTTGAATTATTGCAGTATTGTTGACTCAACAACAATGCTTGGCTGTAACAACATGTTTATTTTGGATGAACGACGAGAAAAACCCCCATAGCTTTTCCACTCGATGAGTCATAGCGAATGACCAGCACTATTGATTAATTAAGTTTAAGTATTAAAGTTAGTCCACTGAACCGGGAGATCTCCCCTGGATAGTTCTTCTGGGCAGAAAAAAAAATTAAGTTTAGGTTTTCAATGTATGGATAACACTGTTCACTTGTTAGGACTAACTCATCGAATAAGCTATCCAGGCTACAAAAAAACTGGTCGCTAATTCTTGCCAACGAACTGGTACTTTACCGTGCTCGATATGTAAGAATTGGATTAACTGTCCGTATTATGTACCTGCGTGAAATGCCCGATCATTTTGCTTTCATGACCTGGTCTATGTCCACCTGTGCAGAAATTGTAGTCCCAAATTTCGTCGTACCTGTTAAATCAGTAAACAGGAGAGCGAAAGGAGAGAGAGTAAGCAAGGAAGTTTGGAAAGAGGGAAGAAAGTTTGGAAGGAAGTTCGAACGTTTGGATAGAAGGAACGAAGGAAAGGAGGGAGGGAAGGAGGAAGGAAGGAAGAAAGGAAGAAAGGAAAGAAGGAAGAGAGGGTGACAAGGTAGAAAGGAAAGGAGAGAGGGAAGGAAGGAAGGAAGGAGAGAAGAAAAGGAAGAAAGGAAGGAAGGAAGAAAAGAATGAAGATATGGAGGGAGGGCGGAGAGGGGAAAATGGTAGAAGTAAAATTAAAAATAAAGTCAAAATGCGACAAAAAAATTGTCTGGAAAGGAGTAAAACACAAACAGAACAGGATTGAACAAGAATAAGATCACTTACCATCCCTTCGTTGCATTGGTTTCAATGGTCATACTGCCCCAAGCCATGGCCAAATTTTCGCCCGCACCATCACGGTCACAGTATGGCAACATACAGTGCTCTAATCCTTCCCTCCTTGCTGCCAATTCTTCGGCATATGATTGCGCCTGCCGTGTCAAGCTTTAGAACAAGGGAGCATAACATAATATTTCTTTTTCATGTTTAAGTATGTTAACGACTGGCTGATGATCAGATATTGGTATAGATTTGGAACAAAAAAGATAAGAATTACTGTGCATGTTCAATTTGCGTCTACTCTGTTTTGTTTCGTTAAGGACATTTTGATGTGATAATGCCAACTTCAAACGATTAAATGGCTTTTTATTCAAAAAAAAAACAATTATCACAAAGAATTACTAAGACTTTTACGACAGACAAGAACTCAGCAATAAGATGCAAGGACTTACGTGGCATCAAATGTCATCGACGGAACTCCATGTAATGCGCGATAATAATTGTGTAAATCAAGCTGATCTTTTCGGAATCTATCGATATCAAAACCTGGGTTCAAATTTGCGTCGCTTTGAACCAGTCCCTCCAAACTATTATCGACAAGACGACGTCTACAAAGCAGAAATTTCATACGTTCCCTGAGTTTCATTTAAATTCATGAAATTTTGCATGCAGGTGAGTTTTGGGCGGGGACATAGGACAACTTCCTCTAACATGGCCATGTAAACTCAGTGGCCAAGTTATGAATTTTACTAACGGATGAAAATACTTGGAGGAGAGCACTGCAAGAGAAGAGAAACATTGCTGTCGAAGTATATCTAATAAATTTCACTGATAATACCAACCTCGCTGGGTTAGCCACTGTAACAACAACTTGGAGGAGCAAAAAATATCCAATCATGACTGGTCTGCAATGAAGAAATGAAAAAATTAAAGTCAACATGTGATTTTACTATGTGAATTTCAAAGCATGGTAACTAGAAATAAGAGGCATGGTCTGCATGCATGGTAGGAGTCAAACTGGACAACAACTTTTTCACAAAACTACATGGAGCCAGAAATCGAATCCTAGTCACAGAGGTGAGAAACATATGCACTACTACTGTGCCACCAGCATCGGTAAAGTGGCAAATCCTAGTCGTGCAGTAGCCATTGATGAGTGTCGTGGCTTCAATATCGTGACTGTCCGGAGGCACATAGCGAGGAGACCGAACGCAAGCACATCCTCAACTAACGTGGAAAAAAAGGGCAACTGCTTTCAAATGAAAGTCTATCAGTCCTTAACGATCTGCAAGAGACGTACTTAACAATCTTCTATTGCATGAAATTGACAATTTACATCACTATACTTAATTTGATAGCAAATTTAACTGTGAAATAACACCAAAAAAATTGAAAAAATATTTGAATGAATTCCTTTAACATTAAATGTTCCAACACTTACTTTGCACGATTACGACTTTTTTTCTCACTCCGTTCTAAAGATTTTCTTTGCGGAAACCGTCTCCTTGAGTATATATATATTTATAATGTCTTTTGCGTTAGAGAAGCAATGGATTTGTCAATACATCCTAACAAAACTTTCTACCGTCAACTTGGAACATTCTCTCGAAATAGCAGCGTCCAGATCTAAAATTATCTTTTCCCCACAGACTTTTTAACATCATATTATCTGCGGGAATTGATGCACATATAACCTTTTTAGACCACAAATGCGTGTGAAATATGACTTTGGGCTTCTCGTTAATATGTTTGATACTATCATCAGGCGTGCACAGACCACCTCTAGACAAAGAAGAGATAATGTATATGTCGCGGTTCTTCGGTCGCGACTAATTGTCGAGGGTCAAACTTTATCGCGGGTTTTTGTTGCGAGTTTAATTTTTCATGGGGTATTTTCCGCTGTTTTCTTTACCGGTGAGTATTACGAAGAAGAAATGCAAATAGAAAGAGAATTATCTTAAGTAGAGTTCACCTGAGTAAGACGATCGGACATTCAGTTTCGGATTCAGATTCGAATATGAATCCATCAATGACAATAGGGCCGTTTATACGAGAAAAAAATAAGCCGCAGCTAACATAAACCTAGGCTAAAATAAGCCGCGGACAGTACGTTTATACGAGCGTTTTCATGACTTAAATTAGCAGCGGACTATTTTGGTAGGGAACAGCTTCACTGAGGGCCATTTATACGAGTGTTTGCGGCTTATTTTCTCTCGTATAGGCGGCCCTAATGTTATGAACTAGTGCCGGGAATTAACTTCGGGTTTTGAACGTTTACTATTAGGAATAAAACAACGAGAAAGACAACAGAGCGCGGCTCCAATCAACCAAGTAATTGAAACACGTTAAGTAAAAGAACTTTGTTCGTAATACAAAAGAACATCTATGAAATATAGAAGTATAATGAAATTATACAAAATATAGAAGTAATTACAATTTGAAACACCAATGTATACAGCAAATTCGACTACGAAATTGCTTCGCGCGTGTTACTTTAACCGTTTGGTCCTATATTTCAAATTCCATTCATCTTAAAACATTAAAAAGCGCTGCAAGTTGCCGATTTTGAAATATTTTTGATACATAAGTGGTTTGAAATGGACAAGAAAACAAGGAACTGTAACATCCTTTTGAAGAAGAATAAAGGAAGGGTTTTTTCAAGCTTTTGAACATTTTTTAATCCTACTTTGCGCCGGTTTGACGAACTGCACTGTGCTGCGTAGGCAGTGTTTAGCGGTGTGTATAAAGCCAAAAGGATTTGTGAGCGGCCTAAACGTTACAATGGTAAAACTGTTTGAGCGACATCGGAGCGTAAGTTAAATGGTATAAAGACTAGGTGGTGCTTTGATAAGGGTGCAGTATAAAGGGCAGAAAGATGACCAATCAGTTGGAAGAATCAATAACAAAATATTAAGTAATGAATCGATGCAATTGAAAGATCAGGCGGAAAACGTATTCGAATGATGAAAATCAAAGCCCAGCAAAAAATTCTTAACACAGGCATATTTGTGTAAAGG
>JBAHVQ010058207.1:0-28325 GCA_036872915.1 Nanipora kamurai | reverse complement strand
TATTCGAGGCGGGAAAATTTCCGTGTTTCTATACAGTTATAGAAACACGCTTTTCGGCCAATCAGCACGCGCGTACTGTAAATGTTATATTATAAATAGGAAATAGAAAGTTTTTCTTCCATAAAAAATTTGCATGCGCCATGGCGATGAATTGCGTAGCACAATCGTTTTTGTGGAAATGAGGTTACGTGTCAGCAACACTGGTCTAAATGTTAGTCGTACATGACTGACTGCTGACAACGGCGTTGATTCCAGGTAGCAAGAGTAAGTTGGGGCAATGCAGAACCAACAAGTTATTCATAAAATCTTTATTCTCCTTTGATACATAATTCATAATTTATACAAATATAAATATATATGTACATGATGTTACCTGGAGATTCATGAAAATAGAACGGAGGTAACTTTGATTTATCTTAGGTTAATTACGTGAAGTTAATATTTCGTTGATTTGTGGCGACGAAGAGAATAAATAGGTGTATTTAGAGGTTATATATTATATATGGGGAGATTCCAGTGACTACTCAATACATTTAATACTACACCTTTGTGTAACTAAAGCGAATATGTAGATTTCCTGAGGCCAATATTCGGAAGATCGTGCTAGTTTTTCTCTTCGTATAAGAAAACGCGAAAGCTGGAGTACATTGACACGATTATTTGAGGCCATTCCAAATTAGATTTTGACTCTCTCATTAGCCCTGGATAGATGAGATTCACTTTTAATTTAGAAAGGCCGTATTTCACATATAGATTAACTATATTTCTACGTGTGTCCACTACTGCCATCACATTTCCCCATGACACTGTTCAGTTTTGGGGAACATTTTTCAGAAAAAGCCCAACTTATTTTGAATTTATTTCGCTCCATTCAGCTGGCAAACTGCAGATGTTCTTTGCCTATTGAAAGAATTCCAAAAAGGATCTCGCCATTGGAAATGTGTGTTCAATAATGGAGTTTTTCTCTCTTTGGTACTTTAAACTTTTTTCTTACAGGATTTTATTAATTTTTCCTGTCCACCAACCTTGTTGACATAAATTTCATTGGTGCCTCGGCCATTCAAGCCTATGTAGACATGGTTGTGTTGGCTGGCAACGTTGTGTTCATTGCCAACGTTGCGTTCGTTGGCAACGTTGAGTTGGTTGGCGAGGTTGAGTTCGTTGGCAACGTTGAGTTCGTTGGCGAGGTTGAGTTCGTTGGCGAGGTTGAGTTTGTGGAAACCGTTGGATTTGTTGACACCTCAGGACATTTCTTTTTCCTTTTGATCATCGCAGCACGATAAAATTTGTACAGGTTGTGCCTGTAACACCGATAGTTAGACCCTTTCTCACCGTCTGGCATTCCAGGAACTGAAAAGGAGAAAAATAACTAGGTTAAGAACAATATTCGAGCATCGCACAAACAGTAGTCTGAATTCCGGGAGGGTTGAATTCAAATGTAACGAAGTAAGGGGATCGACTGAGATGATAAAATTTGCCGTCATTGCAAGTGATTATGTGAAATGTGTTACTCTGGAATCAAGGAAAATCATATAGACCGCTTGCACTCATACACTAATCAACCCATCTGGAGAACAGCTTCAAAGTTTCGACTTTTTACAGATCGAATAGTTTATGGGAATTCTTTGGTTTATGAGAATTTTCCCTCATATAGGGCAATCAGTGCAAGTGGTCTAGGTCTAGTACAGATATTTTTACACTTGTGTCGGGATACGAAACGAGTTGAAAAGGGAACGATTATTCAAGTTAAAAGCACGAAACTGGGGGTTTCTACTCTGCTTCCAAAAAACCAATCCTCATCTAAAGAGTTTGGTGAGCACGTAGGTTAAATCATTCTGAGCTTAAGGTAACCTATTGCATTGGATGTAAGAAAGAGCAATTATTGTGACAGGATTATCGGAATAAATCAGCATTACATGGATGATTGCAGACCAAAATTCTCAAATAGAAATATAGTCAACTAATGTCGGTGCTCCGGTAACTAATGACGATATTTTACTACCATAAGTTAATTCTAGGACATAGGGAGCTTAAAATTATTTAAATCAAAGAGAAATCCGATCTTTATATGCAGAACTGGATGGCATTTCAAACTCTATAAACAACTACTTACAGTACACAAATAAGTAGGCGTCTCTTATTAGAGTTTAATAGAATATATTGCCAATAAATTTTAAGTTGATCGAAATCGCTTATTGCAAGAAAATAATTTCATGCGATATAGTTGTCGTGTAAGTCGGTGCTGTTTTATCGATTCGGAGAAGAACAGTGCAACTCAAGCCTTTGATTTATCTTTAGGGCTGACATCAAAGCCAAGAACTCCCTTTAAAATTTACCCATTAACTTAGGTTGAAGTAAGCTTTTGAGAACAACGTTAGATCAGCTGGATTAGGCTTTCGAAATTGTTTTCTGGGAAGGCCGGATGTAATACTATAGCAGAACAAAACTGTTTATGTTGGGCGGATGTTTTTGTATACGAAAGAGTGATTCTTGGCTAAAAATTTCAATCTATTCATAATGCAAATTTGAAAGACAAAATCTATGCTTTAGTAAGACATCCAACCATTCTTCGAATAATGACATAAAAATTAGAAGCTGCGTCGGCAGTATAGAACGGTTTGTGGATAGTCAAAAGGTTTGGGAAACTGCCGGAACTTGAGAATGCTTAAACTAACGTTTCCAGCGAAGGCCCTTCTTCGGAGTGAAACGTCAATATATTTGTGAAACGTCAATATATTAGAAACGTCATATTTGCAATATGACGTTTCACTCAGACGAAGGGCCTTCGCTCGAAACGTCAGTTTAAGCATTCTTAAGTTCCGGCAGTTTCCCAAACCTTTTGACCATCTACAAGCCACTCTTCGAATAATTTGAAATATATCCGTTACACATGATGTTGATATTTTTACTGTTAACATTTCAGTAAAAATAATAGTTTAAGTAAAAAGGAAGTATTTCTAATATTATTACTGATTTCGTACCGATTAATTGTATTTTTTTTCATTTCTTAAGTAAGGCCTCCATGTGTACTCATACTAAAATTAACTTCATTAGAGTTATAGAATTTAAGTATGTTAAAAAGTATTATAATGACCAATGTTTAGTTTGATTGGACCGCTTTCCTTTCAATTAGTTGTGATCTTATGGAGTCCAATAACTTGGGGGTCAGATTTTAAAATTTTGCCCACTAAAGCTTAACTTTTTTTACGTTTTAGGAGGGTTGAAGAATTTACACAGATGTTTGTCTCATCATACTTCAGAAATTACTAATTGTCGTTGTTGATTTGGAGGTTTGATGAACTTTTCTATTAAAGTGTTCAGTAGGTTGTGAGTTCGCATTCTGTATGGAAGTCAGAGTTTTTCTGAGCCCATGGTGTTCCATAGTTTGATCAGAAAAATGTCCTAAGACTTTGATGCTATCAAACTGCGAACTTACAATACAGGTTAACCTTATTATTGACAGAGGTGTTTTTGTAAATTTCCTGTATAATTGGTTCCTCAGTCACTTGGCGAGGTAACGTCATACGCAATAGCACTTAATTTTGCTGGTATCATAAAACTCACACTGTTCTCTGTTTTTCCTCTGTTCTTTCTACTATCTTCCTTGTTTTTTATTACTTATTCTAATGGGCGTGAAAATAAGTCTTATTGAGCGAAACCTCGGAAGACGTAACCTTGATAAAACTTCAGAAAAATAGAATATTTAGTTATTAATTCTATGTTTTCCTTTTGAAGATACCTATGTATGCACACACGAGCACTCGCATTTCTGAGACTAAATACAAATGTAGTAAAAGCTTAAAGATAAAGTTGTAAATGATCGAATTACAAGTTGAGTTTATACAAATCTCTGAAATGGTAATACTAACTTCAATAAAAAGGAGGGTATAAAGCTTTAATTGATATACTACTGAGAGGTCCTCGATATTTTTTTCGAACGGGAAGAGGAAATTCTCCTTTATTCATGTATAATTGTTTGCGTTGAAAAACATTAATTATTTCATTCAAATATTTACTTATTCATTCATTTATTCGTTCCATTCGTTTATTTTATTAATTTATTAATATTTTATTTATTGATTCATTCATTACATTCATTCAGTCATTCTATCATTCATTCATTGATTACATTGATTTCCTCATTCATTCTATCATTGATTGATTGATTGATTGATTCATTTATTTATTTAATTCATTCATTATTTCAGTCAGTTCATTTATTACTTTCATAAATTCATTCATGCGTTTGTTCTATTCACTCATTCATTTATATCTCCACATATTCTTACACTTAATTTATTCATTCATTTATGCATCACTTGGTCCATCCGCTCATCTATCTTTTTCCAATAAAACAAACACCTAAGTCAAACTTTTCATCCAATTTTTTTTATATTATCACATAAAAGTTTCAATGCATGGATTTTATGAAATTCCTTTACTCACCAAAAGCATGGAATGCTAAACACAGACCCAGATCTGCAAAGTATTCTGTCTTCCTTACCACACAGGTTGGCTCCAATATCTGAACAAATTCTGCTCCATTCTGACAAGCTGCTACAAAGCCACTCCCATCATCCGCACTAACGGCAGTTGCTCTTTTGGTTCTTTCCCTAAGTGTTAACAAATTACTCGTTTAGTCATTAGATAGAGGCATATTATATATTAGATAAAGGTTTTAATACAGTCAGAGGTACTAATATTTACTTAGTTATGATGCTACTGGTGAGATGACAAGCAAGCAAGAATATCTTAATTGCATTATGAGGCAATCACTTTTGTTGTTCTCCTTGTGAGGATTGTTAACGCGACATAAAAGGCTTAAAAATGTCGCTATTAACCTCTGAAAGGCATTCCTGATGTTGGACGGTCCAAAAGACTTTTTGTAAAAAAATTCTTGTAGATCCAGATGATGTTATTTTGTCCTTGGTGGTATAAGGAAATGACTTGTGGAAACAAGATTGTGATTGGGATTGTTGTTATGTTTCGTGGATTCAAAGCTGATCCAAAGTTTGAAATGTAATAGTCTCTAGAAACTAACTTACTTATGTAGCCCACGCTTTGTACGTTTGATGTCAGGAAGGAAAAGCCTGTTCACTTTTATTCATAGTAAGGCAGCCGAGAGGGTAAGATAATGTGAAAGGTTTGACTTGACATTTTCGATCCGAGCTTGGACTGATACCCTCTGCGACTTCTGATAGTTCTAGGGAATCATTTTCGGTTGGCCTCCCCTGAAGAACAAGGGCCTGCCACCATGCCACTTTGAAGCGCCACAACTATGAGATCCTCAAAAGACTTTTTGAACATTCCTGAAGACAATTGAAAATTTTTATATATCTGTCAGCGTAATGATGCCTTTGTAAAAGTTTTCAAATTAGTATAACCATATCGTACTGGTATGCACCACTCGTTAATTCTGTTGGGTAGGAGTAAGACCATGCTTCAAAAGCACGCAACAAGGCTTGCTACCACTACGCATGTACGGAACGGAAATTCACGGAGGCTCTCGTAGATTTTAAGAGCGTGAAAATCAAAGCTGACTGCCTCCGTAACTCACAGGGGTTAGCAACCTATTTAGAAAAAACTAATACTTATAAGCACGGCTTTGGTAATCTTGTCAATCTCGTACATGGGTATACGATGATTAGTTAATATGATAAGGAATACGAGAGTCACTGAGTTTTTTAGACATTGATCATTAATATGTGATATAACAATAAGCATGCGTTGTTTAAATAGATCCACCCTCTTGTCAATGATAAGTAATTTAGAGTATCGGAAAAGGAAATTTCGTAGTTATTGTACTCCAGCAAAAAAGTCTTGTTTGATTCCAGCGAGTTATGAACTCGCACTTTGAGTTACCGGTTCACTGCTCTTCCAACTGAACCATGTAGTGTCGAGTGAATCAAGAGTAATGTTGAAGAAATTGTCGTTTTCTCTGTTGATTGTATTTCAAAATCATACTTTGAGTAAATATGGTAGAAAAAAAATATAATTATTTTCTGCCGCGTTCTGGAAAAGAATCCGACGTGCAAAGGTGATTTCAAGGTTGAGTAATAACACGAACAGATTTTTTTGACGTAGAGCGACATATTTATGTTGTACCAATTGAATATCAGAAGATATTGATAAGTTCCGTTGAGGTATTGTTATTTCATGCCCAATGTATGGAATGAAAAGGGACGTCGGGTCAAATCTGAGTTCAGTTTGTTCTACGTACACGTCTCTCTTAACAGAAAGGCAATTCGATAAATCTAGCCAAAATCAAATAGCGTTGTCCTCCACAAGGCTGTAGTAAAGTCATTGTCACCAACTCGTTCAGTGAATTAAACAACTGCTAGTTTGGCTGATATGTTTTATATTCGTATAGCTTAGTTTCATTAACCTTTTATGATTAGTTTGTACGACTTATTTGGGAATTCTTCTTTAAATAGTATTGTTAACATCAGAAAATGAGTTTCTACGTTATTTTCCCAAATGGTCCTCTGATAATGTGACGCGGAGTACTATAACTAAAGCTTACCTGTGGTTTTGTAGTTTGGAATCCCCAAATCTTTTCTCTGCGATGAAACCAAACACTTCGTAATCATCCTCGATGTTTCTAAGTGGTGTGGCATTGATGTCGTTAAATAGGTAGCAAAACGTTGAAAGTATTAACAAGAACGATGCCATCGTGTATCTGTTCATTAGAAAATGGAAGTAAAAATGAGTAGGCGTAAGCTTTAAGAACTGGGAGGTCAGTCAATGATTCTTTCATTCACTTTTTTAATGACTGCCGGTGAATATTTTTGATAAAGTAAGACTTCCATTAAGAGAAAATTAACATATTCGTGTTTCACATTTAAAATCTAGCAAGCGGTTGTTGTTTACTTCATTGTATATACATGAAATCAGACCGAATACCTGGGTGCAGTTACTTTAATGCTGTGAAAAGGAATTTTCAAAATCTATTTTCTTTCACTGGAACACACCGAAGGTTACGTTAACAAGACTTAGAGTCTATTAAACTTATTAGGCTATCAGTGTAGGCCTTCTAAATTTGTCAAAGTGTATTGTTAAACTCGTCTTTATTCAGGAAAAAGACGAAACAATGAACTCACGCAAATTAATACGGGGTAAACCGTTTGGATAAATTCCTCAAAGAACCATAATTTAGTATATTATACCATATAAGGTATAATTTACTATCTTGACTGCGCGAAGCCACCCTCGGTTTCTTATAATTTGGGAACTAAGTGATACCAACAAAAAGTCATCCTTTTCTTTGATTCAGAAAATCAAAAAATAGGTCCAAATTTATTATAAAAAACATGGTTAATTAAATAGAACTAGCTTTTACGGAAGGAGTGAATACACAGGTTTCGTACAGATAACACTGCCTCGCAAGCCTTTCGGACTTTTCTTTAATTAGACCGGTGATAAGCTAAATTGGGACAATTACTAGTGATATAGCTAGCCTAACAGCTTTATTATTATCTTATTGAAATATTTTATAACATTCTTTGTCCTTTATTATCTTTCCCGCTGCCTACGAATCCTGACACCGACGAGAAATAAATAAAGAAATCTTTATTTGTTAGGAGATTGACCTGGGTCATAAAGTTAATTGAAAGTTTTATCTTGCCGTGCGTAGGGTCGAAAAGTAATGCTGCATGGTATATGTTGTTTCAGAAAAAAATGAGCACAAATGACGTAGCAAAAACGAAAATACAGAAATGCCATCGGTGTAAAGTGTGAATAGATTTAGTAACGCCTCTTTTAGTGTTGGAATTACATTATATGCTATTAAGTGGAACGAGACTTTGGCATATAGATTGATTTCCCGGCGGTTTAATGCATCTTATAGTTGAGTTTGCCTGGGCATGTTTTGCACGATAGTTGGGTAATGTATATATGTGTGTTTCGCAATCAATTGTAATTATATTAGCTTAATTTTCAGTGTGACATTTATCGAATTTTTTTGTCGATTCGTTTTGGCAAATGTATAGACGTAAAGCATAATTATTTAGACTTTATCCTCCACAAAACAAAATAATATTATTGTAAAGATTCCTTATACTTTGAATGCAAGTGTTTCAATTCTATTTCAGAATCATCCTCAGGGTAATATGAAACGATAAATTCACAATTAACCTACACTGCTGAAGTCAACTGAAAAAGTTGACTAAAGCGGTACTTGAACTCGCACCGTTGAGCGGCGGACCGGATTCCCGAAGGTGCGAGTTCAATTCCCGCTGTAGTCAACTTTTTCAGTTGAAAAAGTGGTCTAAAGCTTAGGGATTAAGATTTTTTTAATTCAATAATTCAAGCTTGTTACCAATGGTATTAAATTCAGCATTTTTTTCTTTTTAGTTTAACAGATGCTATTTAGAATATTTCAAAAAACAACAAGCAGGGGAGTAAAAAACTTTGTTCTAAGAGTGTCAATGTCAGAGTTGACGAACTGATTTTGTTAAAACGTAGCTGTAGGAGACAAGAACCCACCCACAAAGTTCTTCAAAAGTTCGAAAGGCTTTATTAAGAGTTTCTATGACGATGATTAATAATAAACAGATTAGTAAGCACCGAGGAATATTTCATATTTCATTAATTGACCGAAAACTCAGTAAACAGAATATCCTTTGGGGGAAAGAAAGAGGGGCTTTGGCAAAATCGTATTATCTTACATCGCATGTCCGAGGATTGCCTAGTTGTAATTTAGTTCCCCATTTTATTTCTGCAAATCATACTGATAGAGGTAACATAATGTTCAGGACCTTTTATTAAACGATCCCCATAACTTGTAACACCTTATTGACAGTATTAGCTCAAGTGTGATGACCAATCACATAGGTAAGCATTGCCCTACATTGCAAAACTTGTCAAACAAGAACAAAACCAGTTTGTCTTAGCTTAATTTGTGGGTTAAGGTGACTTGAAACCTTTAGTTTCTCAACGAGCAGTCACAAAAATAGATTACTAGATTGTCGGGCTCAAATACATGTTGGATTATGATCACTTCTTATTTGATTTTTTTCATCGTTTCTCTGAAAACCGTTTTGCAGTAAAAATTCAAACATAAGAGCATTTCATAGTCAATTTGAAAATAATTCGACAAAGTTGGTAGGCTGCAAATTACTATATAACATTAATGCCTCTATCTAACTTGGTCACTGTTTGGATCACTCTTCTACATTATTCAAAATACTGCTGATAACCATTTTATTGATTACGACGCACTTCACGAATGTCTTGAGTTCTGAAGAGACGCTTCTTCGTTTGTTATGTTTCACTCAAATTAGGAGTGGTACCACAGAGATATCAATCCAACAAATGTTCTGCGAGAGGGCCTTTTTGAAATTTTTAATCCATCGGAAAGAAATCATAGCGATTCTTCAAAACGTTACGATGAAATTTTTTCATTCACATATCTGCTGCAGTATCATCTTCATCACATATTTTTACCGGATGAATCTTACTTTTTTCCGATGGAGGACGAAACATCCCAAATGGGTGCTGTAGCTCCAACCTACTTTTCTGTTGATATAGAAAGGAATTGTAAAACTGCTAAATCTTTTGTAGATTCAAACTGTGTTGCCCTTACTCGATTAATTTAGGTTAAAGTGTATAAGTATGAACTAAATATTGAATACGGAGTGTAGATGGGAAAATTAATACTTCGTAAGTGTTTCGTTCGAGTGTTACAACGATATGATTATTATAACACACAGCACAAAAGTCAATAATTATAGTTGATTTTGTTTGTTTCTTTGAAACGTCTGAAATTTTAGATCATGATCGAAGAAGACTTAACGTAAACAGGATTAGCCCCGTGAAAGATATATTGCCGTTAACTCATAGTTTTCTTTCTTTTAGAGAGTCCCCAGCATAACATTTTATTAAGTGAAGTGTAATTCGATCTTATTACGTATGAAGAAAATGGAATATTGGTCTGGTGGCTTTGATTTTGTTATGGAAACGGAAGATCTTTTACTTATATTATTAAGAGCAAGTGACCTTGAGTGGTGGTCCATTTGAAGTTGATCCCGGATTTCCAAGATTAAATAGGTAAGTGAAGCTTACAAAACCCTTGTGTTACCAAATTTTTATGAGCGGAGATTAATAATGATCAAGAATTCTGTCATTTGTATTTTTAAAAAGAGCTTTTTCACTAAATCAAAAATATTTTGGACTTATCATTTCTTCGAAGACCAGTGCAGGCCTGCAGGTAGTCGTCACATTTATTTAACCTAGTAACTCATATTTCTTATCGATGTCCAATTCCGAGGTGTTGAACTCAAAAAATGAGTGGCTGGGCATTAGTATTCTTGAAAATATTATATTTCTCTGGTTTACGCTCTAACTCGAGAATATAAAGCTATTTTAATGTGTTTTTATGTTCAAACGACCAAAGAAAACATACCTTGAATACTTTACTCAATATTATATCTAAAGCTTAACTGAACTTTAACAATCAGGTTTAGTCACAGGAAATCATATTTGACTAGATGGCTTTGCGATTAAAAAAATTAAGCAAACTGTAATACAGGAAATGAATTTCGGGAACATCAGATATCATAAATTCTCTAAGTCATACTAATTTTAGATCCTGGAATACCACTATGAAACTTGCAGCGTAGGATGTGTGAGAAAGAGGAAAAACGGGGATGTTGATCTCCTACAGAATGGGTGTTGGGGGTGAATCGACATTTTTGCTCCCCCTCCAATAACTGTCAACCCCCTCATCGGTATTGGTCCCCAGCTGTGTGTAAGAACAAATCCAAATCACTTGTGAAAAAATAAATCCACAAGCCCATTTTCCAACAAAAACAATGTGGTTTTAACACCTTCGTGCCTGCATGGTACGATTTCGAACCATAAGACTTTAGTATTTTACTTCGACCGACGCAAGACGATTTTACTCGTCAAGGAAATAGCCCTCAGTCACGGAGGAGTTAAAATGTGAAACGAATTATCAATTATCTGATAAGCCTATTCCACGAGCCTATAAAATTGTCTGGCGGTAGTTAGGACTAAATCATTAACTTATTCACTGCCTGATTTCTCCCTTTGACAAGTAGATCGTCTGGGGTTAGCCAGCGTAAAGTAGAAGTAAAGTAAAGTGCCTTTATTTATACTGGATAATCCTATCACCTAAACTACGCTGATCTCACTAGAGGTCCAGTAAGGGCCATCTCTCGTGAGTCCAGTGTCACTACAGGAGGAAACCGGAGTATCCGGAGAAAAACTGCGATGTTTGGTAGAGTCCAACTGGACATTACTCTTCTCATATGAGACCAAGGAAGCTTTCATCAGAAAACTGCACTGAGCGGGAATCGAACCTTGGTCACAGAGGTGAGAGACACGTGCGCTACCACTGTGCCACCAACACCACTGAAATAATAAAACATCCCCGTGGCAGTAAATGAGTTAAGATTGATGGAACTTGATTTTTTAACAGTCCAAGTGTTAAAGAGCCTGTAAGGAATTAATCTGGATAAAATAAGAAGATTGTAGATTGTAGAAAATCGTGCGAGTCGAACGGAGAAAACCATTGACGTCAAAGCTATTAGGAAGGAACAACGCGTCATGACTTCCTGAAGTGGACGAGGCATTTGTGGATCGTATATTTGAGCGTTTAAAGTGACATCAAGTATAAACCTGTTTAGTTTTTTATAAGTGAATCGTGCGATTCACATTGTTAATCAGATATTTTTTTATCAGCTTTTAAAACTACGTTTCGTTGCCTTAAATAGGCCGACCTACATCTTTCGTCTCTATAGTATTAAAACTGCTGCTGACAACCCTAAGTTTGAGATTAATCATCTTAATTAAAGAAATATGCTCAGTTGAATCCTAGTCCACAATAGTACACCAAGGTATTGCCTAATTTAAGTTTGCATCATACAGGTTAAAACCTAATTGGTGATATCAAAAGACGCTCATTAACTGAGTTCTGCTGATTTGAACGGGAAAAAGTCGTCAAAGCCAAGGCATTTGACCGGTTGAATCAATATCAGGTTATTTCCATACATGTTCATTCTAATATATATCACTAAGGAGGATCACGAACGTTTGAATACAACGTACTTGTGCACATTTTCACGATGTTACCACGCATGCGCAAACACTCCACGGTGAAGCGTCACGTTTGCTAATTATTAGTGGACTATTTTAGGTAAGTAGCTACGACTGTATTCCTGTTACACATTTTGGTAAGCTTGCAGTCTCTTTGAAATTTCTTTAAAGCTTTAAAGGCCAGGTTTATCAGCTGTTGTATAGTTAACGCTTATTCACTACATTGGTTTAGGAGAACAATTAACGGACAACATTTTTGGTAACGAACAGCAGACAAAATACTAATTGGATGGTAGTCTGATCTGCTTATGTTACGTCACAATTTTGTAGAGATAGTTGATTGGTTAACGAATTCTGTTTTATTCTGTTTTCTGTTTCGTATTCTGTTTTAACTGAAATTATGGTCTGAATTTAATTCAAATCAAATCATAGCCTTTTATTTTAAGTTGAATTTAAAGTTTTTGAATTAAAATCTAAATTAAAGTTTAATTTAAATAGAAATTAAAATTTAACTAAGATTAAAATTAAATTTAAATCTAAATTTTAGGTTGAATTTAAAGTTTCAATTTGAATTTAAATTGAAGCTTAAATTTCTGTTTAAACTTAAATTCAAAGATAGATTAAATTCTTAAGTTTTTGATTCAGAATTATATACTTTTGAACCAATCGCTTAATCCTGGTTCTCACTGGTGTTTTAATGCAAAGAATGCTGTTGTAAGAGCTCCAAATACTAAGTAATAAATCTTAAATGAAAGTGAGATCAACAAATATTTAAGACTTAAGAATGCATTTATGTTGTAAGATTTAATATTTAAGAAATATTAAAAGCTTAAGTGATAAGTTACGAATTCAAGGTTTTTCTCAGTGAGGACTTTACCGTACTGTATATGATTTGGAAATTTGGCGATTTGTGCGTGCGCAAATATACATTTAGTTTTTACTCATAATAATCGGGAAGACGGTGAGGAAGTCGTTAATTTAGTATTTATTTTTTCTCCTACTTAAAGCTTCAATCGAAAAGTATTAAAGTGAGAACCAGGCGTTACGAAGCAGATAGTTTAGTCAATCAACCAGCGCACATCGGCGACATAGTCAAACTCTCCATCAGAGTTGCGGTGGCTCAAGGGTTAGAGTGTCCCATTAGCCAGCGACAGGTTACAGTTTTGGTCCCCGTCTAACAATCTGAAACATTTTTTTAAGGATTTGAGATACACCATTGTCAGCTGATAGGCTGTCCTAGATTTACTTGCATTGACGAAATAACGAGAGGAAAGAAATGTTCTGCTATCTCCGGCGTGGTGAATGGTTTCAAAGACTGTTAGTTGAGATAGCTTTCTTTTCTCGACTTTATCAGGGTAGACTAGATATTTTGATTCTAATTCCTTGCACGGCAATCTCTGACGCACACAAACATTGAATATCGTCCCTGGTGATTAAGATAACATGTCTACTGATGACAAAAGCATGCGACGATAGTACTCAACTCACTTATGATTTACTTCTTTAACTTACCTCAGGGACGTCAATGCACGTTCCTTTCCAAAGTAAATTAGTCCGTGGTGCGTGTTATAACTTTGACGTGCTTACTGTGCATTATATTTCAGGCTTAAAATACACGTTAAACTGAACTGCAGCGCATAGTTCACAAATATAAAAGATCCTTTGTAACCGTTATTACGTACCCATCGGATATATGGTTTTCTGCAAGAAGTCTTATGTAAGAGATGAAGACTTTACCAACTCACTCTGTCAAATTACATCCGTAACGTCAACATAAAAAATGTCGGGATAGAATGTCTTCTCCAGTATATAGTAAGTGATGAGATCATGATTTGGTATTTGAAAAAGAACGATTGAGTTTGGTGTGGCCGAGAGTGGACTAGAACAATTGTGGTACAAAAGCCTTTCAATTTTGCCTGATAATAATGGATATACTTCGTGTAAAAGAACACATAATTCAGTACTATCACCAGTGTGTGCTCTTTTGACAAACATTTGCCCTTATCAATGAGGAGGCAAGAAGCAATAACTAGGTCCAATCAAATTACTAAAATCTGGAAACAAATCTAAATTGTGCAACTTACCTTGATAAATCAATGTGAAATCCTTCTTCTCGGCAAAGCATCAAACGGTACGTGTTATAATCTGTTAATTTTAGCCAAAAAATTTCTACTCTAATGCTTCTCACTCTTTGTCCTTAAGTTGTTTGTGAATTTATTATGGCAATTCCCTTTTAAAGGTTCACCCGCCCCCGTATGAACTGGCAATTTATATGTATATTAACTCACAATGGTGAAAGAGTAACACTTAAAAACTCGCAAGTACAATTAAACATCCAACATGGCTAATTATGGCTTGGCGTCTTGCTGCACGGAATATGCCGAATTCCGCATTTCCAAAGTCACTTAAGCACATATCATGTAAAACGACCATTGTAAAGAGTATTGGGTAAACGAGTGAGTATTTAAATGTCAAATTGATAATAAAATACTTTTTGTCATGTTGTTATTTTTTTTCTTCGAAATAATATGTGATTATTTAGAATTTAGTATTGTTAGATAAAGTTAGATAAAGTACGTTTTAAAACTTGTATGAGCATCAGTAAATCTTATACTGAGGTTCCTTTGCTGGAAGCCACGGAGGTCATGGATCCAACCACGTAGAAGTAAATTTAAATCATTTATTCCGTTCGTCACTGAACTCTGACAAGACCCCTGGCTAAAAGGAAAACAATAACTTCATCAACATCTTAGTTAGTTTTATTATCTTAAAAGGCGGATGTTGCATGATAAAAATAAAACATGGCCTAAAGGTTAATAAAAACGTTTCCCTCAAACGATGAAGACGTTCATGAAGTATTTAGTGAAAGGACGAGAGAGCGATGGCATCATGCCAGGGTGTTCACAAAGTTTGTCGGAAAGTCCTTTATGGTTCATTATTTTCCAAACTCTTGGATATTACTTAGTAATTGGATACTGAGTGTTCCAAGTAAAAGTTTGCTATTACGAAGTCCGAGCAATTGATTCTACCTTTCTGGAACCAGGTGACAGTGGAAGGAATATAGAGAGCCTTAAGTAAGTGCTAAATTGTCATTGACGTCAACGACTGCTCATTCTATGAAGACGGGGGTGAATAATTTAAAATTTGAGGAAAACTCTAACAATGCTACATTTTTTCGCACGACGTCACAACAGAAGTTCCATGTCCTTCAGACGACGACAACTGTCTTACCTTCAAACATCAAATGCCAGAAGTTCTTCACGAAGAAGGACAATTAAGCGATGATTAAACTTGTATTGTCTTGGCGATTTAAGGAGCCAAAATCCGACGATACATATTATTTTTCCTTTATTTGGAGACAAGGCGTCCGGACAGAAATACAAAATTCATGATTTCTAAATATCAGACACATATAGGTGCATGAAACCGAGTTTCCCTCTGACAGAGCTCGTTTCTATTCCCAAAAGACTATTTCCAAAAATAAGCCCATCCAAAGCTACAACGATACTCTTGTAGAATGGTTATTGTAATTGCAGACGTGTTCCTATCTCAAAATCAAACTCGGGGAAGTCGTTGTGAATGACTATCCCTGAGTCCTGAATGACTAAAAAGATGTCGTGGTCACGATCATTTATAATATCGAAGTTAAGATCTTCATTCAATTGAGAAGCCAATGTCTTTTTACGATAGATTAACCAAAGCTCATTTTTTCCATTCTCACAATGCCATATTTTTGTTTTCAGAAGATTTTTAGACTTTTATCGAAAATTGCTGAGGATAAATCGAACAATTCCTTAAAAATTTTAATTAGTTTATAAGCAATATTAGTTAGCCATAGTTCCCTAAAAGTTAAAAAAATTAAAGTTCTCTTTTGTTTCAAGCCATTAATTGTCACATAAGGTTTAACTTTCCTTTTTTTTTTCAATTCAACTCACCTTACTTCTCCCAGATGTTTACTTGAAGAAAACAAATCTTGTGAGTCAACTAAAGACTAAGTTAATTACACTTACATCTATAAAAAGGATTGTGTAATATCAATGACATGTAGTTAGTTTTGTGAATTTCACGGAATTTTTACTTAAATTTGCTGAACCAAACCTATTCCAGACTTGATGGCAAGTCTCAATATCGTCTGGTGCGATTGTAAAGAAACCCAGATTAAAATCATTACTAATGTATTCGGGAAGCTCATTAACCAGTGATTTGCTGGTGCATTATTTGCTTAAACAACCAGTTCACTTCTACTTCAGTTATTACATAACTTCGCATAGTGAAACAATCGAGGTAACTCTTCGCATGGACAACTTTCCGTCCGATTTGAAATTAAAAAAAGTTTAGCACAGGTGGAAATTTTCATGATGTATTTAACTCTAGGAGGATCATTTCTAATCTGAGCTAGACCAGCTTAATTCTGGCAACCGTTTCATGCATGGATCAATCAGGTAACTCATTGTCAGTACCTCGTTCAAAGTGGCAATTCAGTTCTTGGTCAAAATAGTGCATGAGCTATAGCATATGTGTAGTTTTACGCCCTCATGCAAAAGGAAATCATGGGTTCAGTAAGTGAATTTATATTAGTCATTAGGCTTTCCTTGCTAATAGTAACGTTTGAATCAGCGTAAACAAAAACTGAGAACAACTGATAACGCCAATACCTATTGTGACTGCTTTTGTACTTTATTTTATAATTGGGTTGGTCTTCAAGTTAAATTTTGATTATCAGAATTGAAAACAGGAAGTCATGCCCATGAGAAGAAGTTTTGGAGAATTGGATTGCCAGATAGAATCCTTGTCAATCTTCTGAAAAGAAATTTTAAATGGAAATATTTTCAATTTTAGTAAAATAATGATAGTCTCACAACTATTTCCAGGTAAGGGTGTAGACAATCTAGGGTCGCAATTTCAAAACTTCGGGAGTAATCTTTAGGGCGTTTTCGTCAATTATGCATTAAAAAGACATCATACATCATTCTGTCTTTTGCACAATTAACATACTGGATGTATAGGTAACGGTATTTGAAAAATTACAGATCTAACCCGCATTTATTGCCAAATATATTTAATTTGTGTGAAGTAAGGTGGTCTGCTTGATGCAAAGTTAAACGAATTAGAGCCAAGCGCAAAACAAAATCAAATAAAAAGTACGAATTCAAACCAAATCAAATGAAATCAATGTTTGTTAATGCGTATGATTTGTAACTAAATTTTGAGATTGTTATCTAATGGATTGCGCAATAGACCTGAGCAGTTTTCTTACAAAATTCAATAAAGATTATGGCCCAGCGTATCGGTGGCTGGGTTATGATTTAGAAGCGATGGGTGGTTTAGATGCTTTTGCTAGGCTTCAAAAGACCTTTTTCTTGTCCCTTAGTTTTGTAGTTCGTTGGTTTAAAATCCAATAAAATGTTCATTATTTTGTACACCATCCCTGATTTGAGAGAACGAAAAGAATTCAAAGAATGACAGCTGGATTGATTAGCTGGCACGAGAAGTGTGTATTATGTATCTACTGCGATGGTACAGTGTTATCTGACTAATTTTGTGCTTGAGGTTTGTAAAAAACCTCAAGCACAAAGTCTGTGGTTATCCGAAACTTTGCCAGGCACACATGAAATTACCAGACAACAACGTCAAGAAACACTGCACAAGGGAGTAAACCACTGGAAGAAGGCCGAGAGTCTTATCACAGTCTCAAGTGCTCTCTTAAATTCCTAAGAGGCAATATAACTTGATAATGGTACTGCAACAAAGTTTTTCTTTCATTTTTGTTAGAAAATATTCTTTCCAAATTACTAATAAAATCAACAAAATTGTAGTTTGCTAAACTGGATCTAACAAACACTTGTGATACTCTAGCGCCTCGAAATTTTTGTAAAAATTCGTTTCTAAGCATATTACCATGTACGCTCAAAAGCAAATACGAGCACAAACCGGCATTCAAAACTAGTTGAACTCGTCAAATTGAACAATGCCAAATGCCGGCCAAGGTTTCTATTCTCTTTTACAAAACAAACGAAAACCTCTGCATAATACTATTGATTTCAGAGTGAACCCTAAAAGATGTTTGATTTATTGCGTTTCAGGGTCAGTTTATTCAATGGCTTTTGCTCAATAAATGTAAGGAAGCCAGCATATTTTCAGTTAAATTTTTTAGTCTAGGTCCTAATATTACAGATATGGGCGCCATAATGAAAATGGCATGTCTTTATTTACCCACCCCGTAATTGCAATTTATTTGCTGATTTAATAACAAGATAATCCATTCATCTATTTATGAATGATGCAGGTGTGTAGTGGTGAGTTGAAGGTAGTTTTAATGAGCAATCTATTGAAAATGATCGTGAAATAATGCGGATCTATTGTTTCAGGAGCAAATACTTTGAAGTACGATTAAAATTACCTGCATTAATTGAAAGCGTTTCCGGTTACTTTTGTCACCAACGTAAATAGTCCCTTCAAAAAGCTTTCTCAATATAAAGTCAGGTTGTCTACCATCCCAGTTACACGACTGTCACTTTACACGATTGTCATTCGTAAATGTAAACCCTAAATTTTTCCCGGACGAGAATCTCCATTTTTGACAACTAATAAAAGATTTTGAAGATTCAAAAAAGATTTCAAAAGTTGAAGACATGCGGCGGAATTTACCACTGGCTACGGTGAGTCATCGCGTGCTTGATGTGGTATCAAAGACCCCGACCAATGTTTGACGAGCGGCTTGCACTGAAGAGCCGACCCTGTACAGTGTTGCCCTCCCACGCAAAATTCATGTGACAATTTTTGGTTTGACTTATTAATAACATCCATGCACTGATTAACGAGCTTGATTTCATGACCCCATGCCTCGTTCACCAAACCTTTTAAGACTCTTTCAATTAATAAATCTGACTCAGAATTAAGCAATATCTTTAAGAATCACTGTCTGAAGTAATGCTATACTGTAAAAGTTTTTAAAACGCAACTTAATATGTTTTTGATTTGTAATTAGATCGAGATAGCTCGACAAAAATCACTGTCTGAAGTAATGGTATACTGTAAAAGTTTTTAAAAAGCAACTTAATATGTTTTTGATTTGTAATTAGATCGAGATAGCTTGATAAGCTGGGAAAGGCTCTCATCAAACCTTAGCTCATATACTAAATAGTACCTTCAGTGGCTAGAAACTTCTTTCAAGTAAATAATGGAGAGCATGCGCATTAATGTATACCAGCGTACAGTCTACTGTACGGCAAAACTTCGGAAAGTTAACTTATCTGCAGAACTAATTCTTGAGCCTTATTTCATTTCACATATAAATCAGACTTTGATATATGAAAATGTTCCAATTCCTCATGTGGAATGAAAATTTCATATGTGAAGCTTATTTTCATTTGTGAAATGAAAATTTTACGTGTGCATTATGTGAAATTTTCATATGTAAAATTCTAAGCCCTATGTGAATCGGCTGTTTCATTATTATGTAAAAATGTTCCAATTTCGTTTGTAAAATGAGAATTTCACTTGTGAACACGTTCCAATTCCATATGTTTTTCACATGTGAAGTAACATATGCATTTTTTGTAAAGGAATTCATTCGCCGTGATCTAAGGCATCCTATGAGGTTTGGAAGAGTGCGATGGCCCTGTCAGCCATACAATCTGTTAGACGTGAATAATTGAAGGATCACTTAAATCATCGGTATCTATCAAGATTCTAACTAGTGATTTTGAATGCCACTTCAGACTTTATGCTTTTCTCACCTAAATGTCGGAAAGGTACTTAGAGGCTTCAGAAATTTAGGACCATATGGCGGAACATGTTACCAAACAAGCAAGAAAACATCCGTAGCTTCTAAAGATCTACAGATGTATTCTCAATCCTATTACATACGAGCTACCAACTATGGGAGTTATTCGAAGCAACAAAGAGGTAAAAACTACGGTCATATGTACGCGAAGAAGTCCGACAGTTCTTGTACTAAGTGGTGAAAATGTTTCAAAAAGAAAATCGAAAAGAAAAATGTGGGGTTTCCTCCTGAATTTGATAATTAGGGATTTTGGTCGGCGGGTTTTTTCTCGCCCATTTTTTTGTCTGAATCTGGTAACTAGGTTTTTCTTTCTGAGGAGTTTTTGTTCCGGGGCTTTTATCTGTGGGTATATTTGTAGGCGAGGTTTTTGTCACGTGGTGCTTTCGTCATAGACCCTCTAAAGGTTGAGAGGTTACACTAGTTCCTCCATACCGTTCTGTTTACTGCCACGGTTCATTCAAAGCTAGCAAGACTTATGAACTGCGTATTATCGTTGATTCCAATTTGCATTTCACATGACATACTACGACCTTGGGAGTTATTACAGTAAAATTTCTCCTATCTGTACTTCAACCTCATTGAGACCTTTTTCAAAAAAACTTTACTGACTGATTTGCGCATGAGCAGTACTGATAGCAATAACAATGACGTCGAATAGAAAGCAAAGTGTCTAGCCTTTGATAAACAAGCTCGAACTTATCTCTGTTATTCGAATTTAAATAATTTCAAATGCTGACGGCAAACATTGATCTTCCGAAGATTACCACTGGTGAGATTTGGAAGATCCTGATTCGAGAAATTGAATCCTGATGTTAGAGAAGACGAAAGTTGTTAGCGTTCGTTAAGAAGCACTGAGTCGTACATGAGGGAGTCATTCTCGATGTAAAGTTTAACTAGGCTTGGCATGTGTCAGATTCAATCGACCGTATATTGAAATAATTTTACGTTTCGCAGCTGTGGTTATTTAAAAATTACATCTCAAACTCGCTGTCGCCATACCATCCGAGTATTGGTGACTTAATTTTGTTAAGTCATCCTAGCAACAATACAAAGATCTCACTTTACGGATGTCGTACTTCACAAACTATTTCAAATAGGTCAGCAATGCGACTGATATAGTGGTAGATGCATACTGCTATGTGTCATAAAAACGTTGGTGTCTCAACATTCATATTAATAACTTTAATGTTAAACAACATTATATAAAGCCAGGGAATATGTTTGGTTGAAAAACATTATATAAAGCCAGGGAAATATGTTTTGTTCAAAAACATTATATAAAGCCAGGGAAATACATTTTATAGCGTTTTTCCCTGGCTTAATTTTTATAATGAAAGTTTAAATGCTGGTGACATTGACCAGATTTTATAATGGATCTTATAGACATATAATTTAGTAGCTAAGTGATGATGTCAAGCAATTGAAAATGGCAATAAAAATGAACCTGCTTATGAGTTGGCTGAGCTCAGTATTGCTGTTTTACTGATTACACAATTTATTTACCTAATAATGAATTAAGAGAAATAAAATTGGCAACTGAAAAGAGAGATAACTGTAAGAAACTATACTATCATCTTTTCTCTCAAAACGTAACTGTATTTCTGTTTGTTTGTGAGAACCATTATTTAGTACATTAATTGTATGATTGTTGTCTCTTGTATCTTACAAATATCAATATAAATGTGCCGCACGTTTATCGTCACATTTTGTTTAATTAAATCATGTACAATAAATAATTAAACGTAACAAAAATTCAGAACAAAGGTTGAGAAGAGGAATCGTGCTCAGATCCGTTTAACAACAGGAGGATCATCCAATCAAATTTGGCAGCTTTACAATTGCACCAGGTGCTTGCAAGGTCATCTATTTTTGTGTAGGAGGAAAGAAGACACTCCCTAAATCAGCCTCTCTTGGAATGTTAGATCAGCATAAATCCTGTTTGTTAAACCAAAGATCTGCTTGTTCCTCAATACACTTTAAATCTGCTTTCTCAAAGATGTTTAACGTTTGAAGTTCTCTGTCTTTTCAACATTCAGCTACATGTGATTGTTATACTTTAGATGCATCATAGGTTCTTATAAATAGAAGAATAATGAGACAAAGTATTAAATAACAGAACGGTTTTCTTTTCTCATAGTAAATACATATGGTGGAAAGATATCATTGTTGAAAACCTATATGAAGACCCATATACGGTGAAAAGATGTCTGTGTTGGTTTAGGTACACAAAGTCGAAAGATTTATATGTTATAGATCTATGTTACGTTTAACTATTCCAGGGATCTCCAATGCTGATATTGACAGTTCAAGAGTCTGGTTAAGAATGTGTATACCTTTTGAAGAAGCGAACTTGCAATAAACCGTACTAACTTTTAATTGGTACGAAATTAAATATTTGTTTTTTTTATGCTCCGCTTGGATTGAAATTTTGAGATGGCGTGAATTGCTATAATTGTGTGGACTTGGTCAGCACGTACTGTATACTTTAAGGTTTACTTCTGCAATCCCAAAGTGGAAAATCAAATATCAATAAATGACGTCAAGGAAAGCGATATTATTTTAGTGCAGGCTTATTTTTGAAATCGTTTGGGTTTGAACGACCATGGAGGGGAAATCGATACACAGGTTCAAAAACTGACAAATGTCTGCCAATATTTTGCAATCCCAAGCATATCTGATGAGTTAAACTAAATTTTAATATTCATAAAATGACTCAAACATGTTTTTTAAGGTAATAATTGTTAATAGATAAAGAGACTGGATGGTGTAGATAGGAGCGTAGTGTTGCCATGCAAGAACTAATTTGCTTACATATATCGGGCAAGAATATTGCACCTGGTACTTTTCTTCATACAAGATGTTGAAGATAGGTTCTTATTTTACAGTAGACATTGTATGGCGAGTCAGTGATGTATGTGCAAATACAGTAATCAGCACTTCGTACTGCTCCATTACAGATAAACATTATTTTCATTAGAAAAGTAGCATAATTAGGCGGCCACTAGTCGCCCACTTATGTTGAAACTGACTGATCTGAAATACAAATTTAAGTGGACTCCAAGTTCGCCAATCCTGTTTTGCAAGCTAATCCCTGGTGAGATGAGAAACACCGCCCTTCTTGTGGTGGGTGAAGCGAAATAGCTAAGTTCACTAGATTATAGAAAATAAATTAAGAGATCAATGAAATAAAACTATATGAATGAAATATAAAAATAAAAATTAGCTATGTCGACGGTTAAGGAATCGATCAATAAACATTAAATTTAGACATCTCAAAAACTCTGACAGAAAGGTTCAATCTCGCCCAGATTACCTCAGGAAACCTATAGTGTTTACCCTGTTTGGCTGTCAATGTCGTCTAAGCATGACAACGCGTGAAAGAGAACATTATACAATAAATGTCAGGAATTGATAGATGCATTGGGCGGAAAGATTAATCTATCTAGATACCTTTCGTGTGACACTACTAAGATTGATTCAGACATACTTCGGATTCATGATTACCAATAGCATTAAAGAATGAAAAATAAAAAAATAAAAAAAAATAAAAAATAAAAAATAAAATATGGCTATATTTTTGTTTTGATGCTTTGGGGAACGATTCTGCAGTTATTAGGGCAGCAGAATAACTTCGACTAAATTTAAATTTCTTTTCAATAAATAGAAATTGATTCTTCAGAAAATGATTAAGTGTACATGGACAAAATTTACCCCAATAGTTATTAAGATACTTTGTTGCGGTCGTTAATTATGTTCTGGAACATATTTTATTATATTTCCACAAACGTTGTTGGTCTAAAAGGTAGGAGGTCTAATTTTTTTCGAGAGAGAAGCAAAAGGTATTCTGACCTCAATTATTTGAGTTTGGAAATAATAGGCTCCAGTACATTCCCTACTTCCCACACTCTGGGACATTACTGCTGTTATATAACTTTTCAGCATTGCGGAAAACGTTTACGGGTACAAGTGTGTAAGCATAGAAGCCTCCAGTTCTTTCATCTGGAGTCATTTTGCTTGAAAAGAAACAGGCGTCCTCTCCACTTACGCCTCTTTATAGACATAATACGAGCACAGACGTCATAAGAGGTATGATAATTCGACCGAAACGGAGGTCCACAAAGAAATAATTATGTCAAATCAACCTACCTCGTCCGCTAGACAATAAAATCATCATTGTTCGTTACCCTCGCCGCAAAAAAAGCACGTCATTGTCTCGATTTTCATATTCTTTTGCGTAGACCAAAAGAGTTTTATTTCCTGCTTGATGATCTTGATTGTTTCTTTTAAAAAAGCCAATTATTTTCCTATTCGAAGCAGAAATGGGGAAAACTTGGGAGGCAAAAAGAATTTTCAATTTCAGATTTAAAATTATAAGAATATCATTAACAATACGTAGTCTTTACAAAGCTCTGCAATAAATAAAATGTTTATTTACTTGGAGTCACTTTAGCATCACACAGTTAGGGAGGTTTCTTTGTTACTAAACCTCCCTCAAGCGTCGAGAAGTTTAGTGAAAGTTTTTCGTTAAAGACTTTTGCAAAACCGCTCTTGGCCTTCGGGTTCATTTAAGTACCGTTTAATAAACGACCAGGAGTGTTATATTAGGTTTAACACTACGAGAGCGTAGCCCGAGTCGTTTGGTACCTAATAAAACAAGTTCGGCGGATTTACTGAATGACTTTATTTGATAATGGCTCATATAGTCAGATGAAAATATTAGCATACGTGATTAACTAGCTATGCCTTAGTGTTCTTTATATAAATAATACTAATGAGGAGTGTTTCATTATCCGTGACTTGATAGGCAAAAATAATTTTTAAGTATTCATGAGTTTGTGAATCACCAATCAACCTCATATAATATATATATATATATATGTATATATAAATCTTTCAAAAATATACTTTATTAAGATCTTCATGTTTAGGGGTCCGGCCCCTTTTTTCAAAAGTCACAAACAACAGAAATTGGTCCCTATTTATACAAAATCTAGTCATCCATTATTCAAAAAAAGTCTCTCGAATTCAATCCCTCCGGAATAAAAGTATTAAGTTTATACACCCAATACTCTTTGCCGACAATGAGAGAAGACTAGAAGAGAGAAGAGACCAATTTCTGTTGTTTGTGGCTTTTGAGAAAGGGGCCGGACCCCGAAACGTAAAGATTTTAATAAAGTTTATTTTTGAAAGATTTATAAATGCTTTTAAACTGGCGAATATATATATATATATATATATATATATATATATATGCACACACATATATATATATTAGGAATACATCTACACATACATACTTATTACTGAACACGAACTTAGTTCATGTGGGAGCTTAGTAAATCTCAGACGGCTAGTGGACGTTCGTCAAGCTCGTTATCTCAGAAAAACGATTTCTCAGCCCTAGACAGGAATCGAACCCGCAACCTTCTGATGATCGGTGAGACCCTCTAACCATTGAGCTACCACAACTCGGATGGTGAGACGAACCTGCACCCTAGCTCATCAATGGGATTGGTCAAAGTTCTTTTCTTTGGTGGTATTTTCGTAGTTTAATATTTCCCCAAAGTGCTTTTGCAATTCTTTACTTGTATCAGAAGATGCTCACGAAGAGTAAGAGACGCAATAACAAAGGGAGTAGAGATATCTGTAATCCAGGAGCCAGAATATAAGACCACTGATAGAGCCCTTATATAGTTAGAAATTAAGGTAACTTGTGTATACCTTTCAGGGGTAGTCTGTGGAATAGAGAATGATAAAAGAACAGAGGACAGTGATACATATTATAATTGTTGTTTTCTTGCATTTTTCCGAAATGCTTTCTATTCTCGCATTATAAGTGGATCCACTCGTCCCTTTGTTTTGATATAAAGACATTTCCGTAGTTTCGATAAACATCCGGCCACAAGCAAAATTACTGTCTGGCTTTTCGTTTTATATTGATAAAAAGAATGTTTTATTTTCATTGAGTTAGATTGAAATTAATTTAAAGAATATTCAAGACAAGAAAGTAAGACATTTGGGAAACTTTACTGAATATGATCTCGGTAGGTAGCTATTAAGACTTTGCACCACACGCCAGATAAATGCCCGGCTGTGCCAAATAGTCTGTTGAAACTAACCAGAAACACATATGGCTAGCTAATGTATGTGACGGTATAATAAAATGAAAATACAACCTAAGGTAGGACATTTTTTGTTGTAATCGCGTACCCTATTGAAGCATTATGAATTCATTTAAGTTAACTTGTATAACCGCTATGGAGTCTTTTTATAAAGAGTACCACATCGGACTGCTAAAATGGTAGAGATATGTTTAGATCTAGTATTGATGAGTCGTTCAGTCTTACTAACAACGTAGTCGTGATATAATAAACACAAATATCATTGGACAACGTACCATCTAAAGATTTACCGACCTCCCGACAAATAAGTCTCTTATGAGGAGTTGCAACATCAAACAGCAGACCCAGTTAAAAAGTAATATAATCTGCCTAGCACTCACAGCTCAACTTTGATACTGCACTTGAAGGATAGAGGCTAATTATTACTGTCTCAAATATCTCAATTAACTCTCTGTGGATTGGATCAGTCTTTTATCATTTTACTCAGGTTGACGCCCGTTAGAGTCTGTTTAGTCAGTGAAGTGTTATATATATATACATATATATATATAACACCTCCATATATATATATACATATGCATATTTATAGAAGAAAATTCTAATACCAAGTGGACTTTATAGTCTGATTGTATATATTTGTTTCTGCAACGCGGTCCACCACTTCCTGTCTGTCTGTCTATCTATCTATCGATCTATCTATCTATCTATCTATCTATCTATCTACCTATGAATATATATATATATATATATATAAATATACGCATAAATATGTACATATATATGTATATATATATATATATATCATAAAGCTTGGGTTGTTCCAAATGCAAGGTTATTGTAATGATAAATCTTACTATAACCACTCAGTTTTTAAGTTTTTATTCGAACACAAACGTTTTCGCTAACACCTGAAGAGCTTTTACAGCGAAAATGTTTGTTTTCGAATAAAAACTGAAAAACTGAGTGGTTATACTTAGATTTGTTTACTTTCTTGTTGTCAAAACTCAAAGATTTATATATATATATATATATATATATAAAAACGTCTTTTAAAATTTTTATATCAAAAAATTTCTTTTAAAAACTTTAATTCATCGAAGCTTCGGAAACAGGTCCCTTCATGAATTGATAAGGTCTATCTTTGTTCAAAATCTAATCACTTAAACTCCTTAAGCTAAATTAATCAAGTAGGAGGAACACATTTTAGTCTACTAAAGGTCGATATGATTCCTTTCAACAAATCTTTTCGATATCAACAGAACAGACGGTTTGGGCAATCGCATCCGTTTGGAATTACCTCACACGCAGCATTACGAAAGTTAAAAACCTGCCAGAACTCTTCAAGGACGTTAGCCCTTATTACAAACGAGTAGAGCTGATAAATATGAGTCATAACAATAAAAATGAATTATTCAGCTTTTGCTGCCCGTTCATGTCCTTGGCAGGGAAAGATTAAGTCCATGAAAGGTCAGTTCAACCTCACTAACAGCAAGTGCACGTGTGCCAGACCCTCCCTATCTTTTATCATATCTCTGCCTAAAACAATTCAACTACCTTATATCTCCTCAGCATAAAATAGGTTTGACTCAAACTCGTAATTCTTTTCATAATAAAATTTGAATAGCGCACAAGAGATCGCAAGTAAAGCATTAAGGATCTACCTTAATGATAGCTAATAGCTAATTTTCACAATTTTTCATAAAACTGAATCTATGAATTTTACTATGATATTGTTAAAGATCTTGATAAAGGGGGTTTTAGAAGCCAGAGACTTTGAAATAAAGTTTATCAAGAAGTTTCTGTTTGTTTGATTTATATATATATATATATAAAATATAAACTTCAAAAGGAAAGTAAACTTTATTTCACTAATACGTTTCGGGGACCAGCCCCTTCTTTGTGGGGTGAAATTTACATATTAGTGGAACAATACACGTATTGGTGAAATTAGTGAAATAATTATAGTGAAATAATTATAGTATTAGTGAAATAAAGTTTAGTTTTCTGTTGAAGTTTATGTAAGTTTTAAGCTTTATGTGGAGCGGGTTCTTGAAGATTACACATATATAAACAACCAGAGGCAGTCTTGAGTTACTCCACTTATTTCTTATCACTACAAATTTGTTTCGTATGTGTTCTCGCCACACTCATTAGGTGATAATAAATAGTAGATTCCCTACCATGGTTTCTAATTGTGCTAAGTGTGTTAATTGTGTGGCGAGCTCTGCTCGTCATATGAAACAAATTTGTAGTGATAAGAAATAAATGAAGTAACACAAGACTGCCTCTGGTTGTTTGTATATCGCTCTACTTTGGTATCGAGCGCTCTCTTCATATAGTTTTGTTTTTAAAAGCTATCT